>SJYC01112437.1:0-58134 GCA_006408675.1 Madoqua kirkii | reverse complement strand
TCCAGGCAAGACATACTGGAGTGGGTAGCCTTTCCCTTTCTCAGGGGATCTTCCTACCCAGGGCTCAACCCATGTCTCCTGCTTGGCAGGCAGATTCTTTTACTACCGAGCCACCTGGGAAACCCCTTAAAATGCTTCAGTTGTATCCAAAGAATGACCTTTCCATTGTCACCTAAGAAAAATAACTCAATATGGAAATATCACTTAATGAAGTAAAAGTAAAGTAAAATAAGTTTCTTTAGTCATGTCCAACTCTTTGTGACCCTGTGAACCTGTCTCCAGCCAGGCTCCTCTGTCTGTGGAATTCTCCAAGCAAGAATACTGGAGTGGGTTCCAATTCCCTTCTCCAGGGGATCTTCCTGACCCAGGGATTGAACCTGCATCTCCAGCTTTGGCAGGCAGATTCTTTACTGCTGAGCCACCGGGGGAGCCTATTGATTCCTTGCCTCACATAAAACAAATTTATCTATACATAAAATCCAAGCAAGAAAACCTGTTGGATATAGGGACAAAGACTTGGACTTGCCTGAACTACAGATTGCAAAATGAGAAGTGTAAAACTGTTTAATTTTATTATGAAAGAGTAAAAATGTGGATGTGCCAATTATTATGTAACTACGAAATTACCTATTTAGATTATATAAATCAACATATATAATGTGACTCAAACTTGGACGTAATAAATAACTGAAAAATGAGTAATTTTCAAAGTGTTGACTTCATATTTGATTACCATAGGTGAAATCCTGCTGATAATGGGTTGCAGGATCTGGTTGGTAGGTGGATTAGTCTCTAAGGCGTATCCGACTCTTGCAACCCCATGGACTGTAGCCTGCCAGGCTCCTCTGTTCATGGGATTCTCCAGGCAAGAATATTGGAGTGGATTACCATTTCCGTCTCCAAGTATCTGGTTAGAAAAAGTTATAGCACAGTAAAGATGGTAACTGATTTTCTCACTTAGCACTTTGAAATAGTTTATCTAAGTGGTAGCCCTACACATAGATGTTCCTCAAAGTTTTTGTTTTTCTTCTCTTTCTCTCCCAGAATAAGAAGGGGATGGCAGCTAGTTTGGACTAGCAAAGGTGAGGCATTAAAACAGGGCCACTGTTCTAACTACACCTTGGGTTGCACCAGCTCTGAGGACCAGCAGGAGGCGCAGGTCCTGGGCACCAGCTGGTTTACTGGGATTAGGGAGGAAAGGTCAAATAAGGGGGTTGACACTCTTCTTGTCTCTTGGCTGCCAACCTGCATGGTATCTTCCCTGATGAGGTAAGAAATGTGCATCTTACCTTCTGTTTTTCTCTCCATTTATATTTCTGGAATTTTGAGTGAAAATTTTCTATACTCCAAGCCTCAAATGAGCTCAGTAATTTCTCTCCTTTTATCTTTCTGTTTTTAAAACCATTAAGGACAATCCTCTTTATTTCCTCCAGCTTAATTCAGAGAAAAGTGGAATAAAAGTTGTTAAACAAAGGCTGACAGGAAAGCAAGCACCTTCTAATTGCCATCCAATTTCCTGATATTCCAAGCTTTGCCCAAGATTATGCAATAATGTGCAAGTAGAAAATCAGAATCTGCTCATGCTACAGTATTAATAGATACTGTCAGTCACCCAGAGGAAGGACTCATACATCAGTTTCACATGTTACTGAACTATAATCTGTGTCAGATAAGTGTGAGTACTTCTAGATCACACTTCTGTAGAGATTTGTGAGACTGTCTGCATTATCATGGAAATGGTGAGAACAGTAATCATGACAAAACCCTAAAATATAAGAGAAACGTGCTAGAATTCTAGAGCACTGACTATTGAGGCTGTTACAATGGTAGAAATGGGAAGTGTCAGGGACCCATTTTTGTATGTATGACAGAACAATATTTTTGATGCTTCAGAGAGAAGTGCTATATCTAATTGACGCTTACTCTAATAGGTTAGTCCAGAATTCAGTTCAGTTCAGTCGCTCAGTCATGTCCAGCTCTTTGCAACCCCATGGCTCTCTGTGACGCCACAGGGTACAGTATGCCAGGCCTCCCTGTCCATCACCAACTGCTGGAGCTTGCTCAAACTCATGTGCCTGGAATCGGTGATGCCATCCAACCATCTCATCCTCTGTCGTCCCCTTCTCCTCTTGCCCTCAATCTTTCCCAGCATCAGGGTCTTTTCCAATGAGTCAGTTCTTTGCATCAGGTCGCCAAAGTATTGGAGCTTCAGCTTCAGCATTGGTCCTGGATTTCCTCTAGGATGGACTGGTTGGATCTCCCTGCAGTTCAAGGGACTCTCAAGAGTCTTCTCCAACACCACAGTTCAAAATCAGTTCTTCAGTGCTCAGCTTTCTTTATAGTCCGACTCTCACATCCATACCAGACTACTGGAAAAACCAGTCCAGAATTAGCTGTATATATAGCTTTTGAAAGTTCTAGGCTTATCAAAGCATCTTGCATTTGTAAGTTAACTATGGAACTAACTGGGGAGAGGCAATGCAGTGAATGTTTCCTTTTTTAATTCTCAAAATAATTGATATTACTTAATAATTCCTCTTGCATCGCCCTTCATGACTTTGGTCCAGCTGTGCTGTGCTGATGAGCACATTCTTGGGTGGTCGCCTTCACTGTAAATACTTAGGTTTAGGAGTACAGCTGCTCGCATTCGCCACAGAAACCCTCAGCAGCACAGATCCAAATGACAGTAGTTTGGGCTTTTCCGCGCGTCTCCAGTTTAGCATGCCTGTTCACATGTTGCCTCCGTCATTTCAGACTGGAAGCTCTGGCAGGCTGTCACTGCCAGTGAAGCTGTGCAGAAGCGCAGGAAGAGAGGGTGCTTGCCCGGAGTCCAGGAGTGAGTCAGACAGTACTCGTCAGCCTGTGCCAGATACGGGGGTCGGTGACGGTGAGGGTGGGGATGAGAAAAGAGGAGGCGCTGAGCGTGTTCTGAAAAGCAGTCCGGAGGAGAGTGAACAGGACTAGATGGCACGGAAAAGACATAGGGAGCTACAAATGGGATTGAATGGTAAAAGTGTGACAAGAAACTGGAGGTTGTTTTTTTCTCTTGAAATACTCAAGATACTGGGACATTGAGCCATATGTAATTAAAAAAAGATACATGCCAGTTTATACTGTGCAAAATTAAATTGTTTGTTTCTGTACTTCGTACATTTTCCTTTGAAAAAGTGGAACCGCTGGGAGTGTTTGTGTCCCTAAAATGGAGCCCATTATCCTCCTGGGGGCAGCCACCTATGGTTCAGAGTCACTAAGAAGTTTTACAAGCCGATCAGAACAAGTGCTGAAACCCAAGGTGTTAGCAGAGCTGTAGGCCTTAGCAGATACTCTGATGAATGTTCTTTTTAGGTGGGACAGGAGGCAGGTAGGAAGGAGAATCTTTAAGTGAGAAGGAAGGCAGAAACTCTCCCTTATCCAGCTGTGAACTTTGTAAATGGTCACAACATCCATGGAGTTTTCTCTATAACATGTGAGTTTGTGTTAGTGTGCCATGTTCTGAACGTTGGGTGCAGGAACGTTCTCTGCCTTTATATTGTGAAAAGAAGGCTGGGGACGGCAGTGTGCCTGCCTGTTGAGAATTTAGGTACTCACTGCACCTTTACTGCCTTCACAAAACAGTATCCATTGTTTACCAAAATTAAAAAAAACAATTGCCCACTATGAAAATCTAGAACAGATAGAAAAATATATTTGGATGTATTTTTTTCTTTTTTTTATGCACATGTAATATAAATGTGTATTTTACGTACTGTATGGATACGTTTTTATCATTCTTTTGCATGTAACTTTATGTTACAGACACTTCCATGCTACTGAACATATTTTACAGATACTTTAAGAACTACATGCTATTTTCTTGCGTGAAAGTGAAAGTGAAGTCACTCAGTCGTGTCTGACTTTTAGCTACCCCATGGACTGCAGCCTACCAGGCTCCTCTGGCCATGGGATTCTGCAGGCAAGAGTACTGGAGTGGGTTGCCAGTGTATAATTAATATTATCCTATTATATGTTTAGCTAGTTGTTCTGATACACTACATGGTGTTTTGGTGAATATCTTTGTGCGTAAATTATTATGCATATTTTCCTTGAGAAATATTTCAATAGGAGGATTACTGAGTCAAATACTTTGAATATTTTTAGGTGTTTGATATATGTAACAAAATAGCTTTAAAGAAATGATCTGTTGGTTTGGGATCCACTGATTTGCCTAAAAACTGTTTTATATTTAATATTCTAGAATAAGTGTATCTTTTGGTTAATGGAAAGAGAACAATAGCTCACGAAATTGAGTTAAAGCCCAAAACTATTCTTAACTTTACTCCAGCACAGTCTCATCTAATAAGAAAAGTATATCAGTACCTTGGCTTTATATAAAAACTGACTTTTATCTTAATTTTGTATTTTGTATTCTAATAAATAAATAGGGAACATCACAACTTCAGGTCACTGTTTTGAATGAAATAGAGTAAATCTAGTTCTCCAAATAACTTTTATATTTGAGTACTAGAATTTTATCAGAAATAAATCCTAAGACACTGTAAAAAAATTATTTTCGGGGGTTTTGAGGTCACAGTTGACCATTTTTTCATATCAGTTGTCTCTCAGTCATGTCCGACCCTTTGTGACCCCATGGAGTGCAGCACACCAGGCTTCCCTGTCCATTACCAACTCCCAGAGCTTACTCAGACTCATGTCCATTGAGTCGATGATGCCATCCAAGCATCTCCTGCCTTCAATCTTTCCCAGCATCAGGGTCTTTTCCAGTGAGTCAGTTCTTCACATCAGGTGGCCAAAGTATTGGAGTTTCAACATCAGCATCAAACCTTCCAATGAATATTCAAGATTCATTTCCTTTAGGATTGACTGGTTGGATCTCCTTGCAGTCCAAGGGACTCTCAAGAGTCTTCTCTAACACCACAGTCCAAAAGCATCAATTCTTTGGTGCTCAGCTTTCTTTATAGTCCAACTCTCCCATCCATGCATTACTACTGGAAAAACCAAAACTTTGACTAGACTACTTTGTTGGCAAAGTAATGTTTCTGCTTTTTATTATGTTGTCTAGGTTTGTCATAGCTTTTCTTCCAGCGGGCAAGTGTTTTTTAATTCCATGGCTGCAGTCACCATCTGCAGTGATTTTGGAGCCCAGGAAAATAAAGTCAGCCACTGTTTCCATTGTTTCCCCACCTATTTGCCATGAAGTAATATGGGACCAGGTGCCGTGATCTTAGTTTTCTGAATGCTGACAACTAAGCCAATATTTTCACTCTCGTCTTTCACATTCATCAAGAGGCTCCTTAATTCTTCTTTGCTTTCTGACCTAAGAGTGGTGTCATTTAAGTATCTGAGGTTATTGATGTTTCTCCTGGCAGTCTTCATTCCAGCTTGTGCTTCATCCAGCCCAGTATTTCTCATGATGTACTCTGCATATAAGTTAAATAAGCAGGGTAACAATATACAGCGTTGACGTACTCCTTTCCCAGTTTGGAACCAGTCTGTTGTTCCATGTCCATTTCTAATTGCTGCCTCTTGACCCACATACAGGTTTCTCAAGAGGCAGGTCACGTGGTCTGGTATTCCCATCTCTTGAAGAATTTGCGACAGTTTATTGTGATCTACACAGTCAAAGACTTTGGTGTAGTCAATAAAGCAGAAGTAGATATTTTTCTGGAATTCTCTTGCTTCTTGATGAGCCAGTGGATGTTGGCAATTTGATCTGTGGTTCCTCTGCTTTTTCTAAATCCAGCTTGAATTTCTGGAAGTTCACAATTTACGTACAGTTGAAACCTGGTTTAGAGAATTTTGAGCATTAATTTGCTAGCATGTGAGATGAGTGCAGTTGTGTGGTAGTTTGAGCATTCTTTGGCATTGCTTTTCTTTGGAATTGGAATGAAAACTGACTTTTTCAGTCTGTGGCCATTGCTGAGTTTTCCAATTTTGCTGGCATATTGAGTGCAGCACTTTAACAGCATTATCTTTGAGGATTTGAAGTAGCTCAACTAGAATTCCATCACCTCCACAAACTTTATTAGTAGTGATCCTTCCTAAGGCCCAGTTGACTTTGGACTCCAGGATGTTTGGTTCTAGGTGAGTGATCACACCATCGTGGTTATCTGGGTGATTTTTTAAAATATTTTTTCTGTGTATTCTTGCCACCTCTTCTAAATATCTTCTGCTTCTGTTAAGTCCATGCCATTTCTGTCCATTTTTGTGGCCATCTTTGCTTGCAATATTCCTTTGGTATATCTGATTTTCTTGAAGTGATCTCTAGTCTTTCCCACTCTATCGTTTTCCTCTGTTTCTTTGCATTGATCACTGAGGAAGACTTTCTTATCTCTCCTTGCTCTTCTTTGGAGCTCTGTATTCGCATGGGTATATCTTTCCTTTTCTCCTTTGCCATTCACTTATCTTATTTTCTCAGCTATTTGTAAGGCCTCCTCAGACAACCATTTTGCCTTTTTGCATTTTTTTTCTTGGGGATGGTCTTGATCCCTGGCTCCTGTACAATATCATGAACCTCCGTCCATAGTTCTTCAGGTACTCTGTATATCAGATCTAATTCCTTGAATCTATTTGTCACTTCCACTGTATAATCATAAGGGATTTAATTAGGTCCTACCTGAATGGTCTAGTGGTTTTCCCTACTTTCTTCAATTTAAGTCCAAATTTTGCAATAAAGAGTTCATGATCTGAGCCAGTCAACTCCTGGTCTTGTTTTTGCTGATTGTATAAAGCTTCTCTTTGGCTGCAAAGAATATAATCTGATTTCGGTATTGACCATCTGGTGATGTCCATGTGTAGAGTTGTCTCTTGTGTTGTTGGAAGAGGGTGTTTGCTATGACCAGTGAGTTCTTTTGGCAAAACTATGTTAGTCTTTGACCTGCTTCATTTTGTACTACAAGGCCAAATTTGCCTGTTACTCCAGGTGTTTCTTGACTTCCTACTTTAGCATTCCAGTCCCCTATAATGAAAAGGACATCTTTTTAATGTGTTACTTCTAGAAGTTCTTGTAGGTCTTTATAGAACCATTCAACTTCAGCTTTTTCAGCATTACTGGTTGGAGCATAGACTTGGATTAATGTGATACTGAATGGTTTGCCTTGGAAACTAACAGAGATTATTCTTTTGAGATTTCACCGAAGTACTACTGCATTTTGGACTCTTTTGTTGACTATGATGACTACTCCATTTCTTCTAAGGGATTCCTGTTCACAGTAGTAGATATAATGGTCATCTGAATTAAATTTGCCCGTTCCGTTGCATTTTAGTTCACTGATTCCTAAAATGTCGCTGTTCACTCCTGCCGTCTCCTGTTTGACCACTTCCAATTTACCTTAATTCATCAACCTACCATTCCAGGTTCTTATACTATATTGTTCTTTACAGCATCAGACTTTACTTTTGTACATCGGACTTTACCTCCATTTTTATATGCATGCCCAGATTTTACCAATACATTTCGAATACAGTGTAGCCCCATATTTGATCTCTATAAGAGAGCTTTGATCCTGTTGATGTTTGAGTGTGTGGGGCACTGGCTGTGTGCATGTAGGGAAGTCCTGGGTCCTGGCGTGGGTGGGCCTTGTGTGTCAGGCGTGCAGTGAGGCTGACATGAAGGGTACATCTGGTAACCCTGAGGTTTTGTTTAATGAAGTATTAACTTACTTTGCCTACGTGAGCAACATTTCCGGTGACTGTTTTCTGTAGTTGATGAGGAAAAAATCAGATTATTATTTCATTTGATCCAAAGTTTGGTCTGCTGATGCAGAGAAAAAAATTAAGTGATGGTTAACATTTAATTGAAAGATCATTTAAATCTAAATTTATTTTGGATTTTTCCATATCATTTATGAGATGAATGGGTAACCATCTTCCTCACTACCCTCTTTTGAATCCTGCTGTCATGCTCGGAAATAGCATCTCAGTGAAAACCATTCAGGAACATTATTGTATTTTATAAAAATTTTCACCTACCCGTGAGCTTTATTTTTTTAAATCTTTTCTGTTTTTAAAAACCTTCAAGATCACACTTTTGCCATCTGGTTTTGAGAAGACTCGTCTCACTGTCACTTGTCTTTGCCAGTCTCCTGCCTGCCAACAATTTTAGTTTCATTCATCCTGTCCTTAAGCACTGGTTCTACCTGGCCTTCTAGATGCCAAAGAAATCTATTGAAGTTTCTCCGGCCCTTTAACATCATGGTTGTGTTTTAGCCCTTGCCCAGGTTTCAAAATGATGTTGGTCACCCAACTAGGAGAAATGGTCTCTGACTACAAGAAGTCTCCCAATAATGTTATTATTTAACATTCATTGTCTTCACCATGCAGAGCATTCTGTCTCTCCTTAAGGCCCCCCTCTCACTTCCCATCTTTCCTCGCAGCTGAGCTCAAATGAGAAGATTAAAGTGTTGGTTTACTTCCTCCCATTTGGCAGGACGCACGGGCTCTGCCTGCACGTCTTTCTCAGAGAAACGTGTCTCTCCTCCTATCAGAAGTTATTCTTGCTTTCTATGCTCTGCATTTAGCTTTGCCTGTGCCCACATTCACTGTTGGCTTTGCAACATGTCTTCCTCTCCATTAGGTTCTTTCCTGTAGTCTTTATATGGGAAAAAGAAAGAATCTGTATTTAAAAGAGACACTCTAAGCTTCCCATAACTCTGCGGCCTCTAACTGCTGAATTCTGTTTTACAGTCATTTTCCTTGACTGTATGTCTCTGGGATGAGTATCAACCTGTAGCCCTTGTCTGTATCCTTGCTGGTGAGTGCTGGGGACTGTGTGTAAAAGGGGTAATTAAAAATCACTCTGTGGCATGTCAAATCTTGGTTGCCAGCCTCCTGAACTGTGATTTTCCACCTTGTCACTCAATCCTGGAGATAATTTTCATCTCTTTCCTCTTTCTCTAGTGTCTAATTATTCATGGTCTTGCACAGTAATTTTGGTAATGTATTGAAGACTCCCTTTTTCACATGACACTAGTTTGGAGCCCTCAAATGTAGGGATCTATGATCTGTCTTAAATCTATGATTATCCTCTGTTCTTGTTCCACTTGTGCTGTATGACCACCTGGTCCTTCCTGTCCTTTTTCAGAATGGGAGCCCTCAATGACTCCAGAGTGCCTGCTGGGTGTGGTAGAGTGGGGTAACTGGAGTTAATGCCCACTGTGGCTGAGATGCTAAGATTAAGAACTAGCTCCAGATCTAGGGGAAAGAGCCTGTGGTCTATGTCAGTGGACATCTTCTGAGCTCCAAGAAAAGAGATTGCAGCAGATTTGAGATTCTCAGTACCTATCAGAGCCTTCACCATTTGGTTTTTACAAGGGGTGACATTTAGGGTTCTTTCTGAGAAAGTGCAAGAACAAAAGAAGGGATAATGCTGAAAGACTGTGATGAGTTTGGACTTGACACCGGTGCCTCCCAGAATCTAAGAGCAGAGCTCTTACTGTGATAAGGTCAATCAGCCCTATGTTTGCCCAACTTCAGTTTATTTTAATCCTTAGTACAGTGTTAACATATTTCTTTGTCTGTTGCTTTTCTGTTGGTCTCAAGTTTTTTCACTTGTAGACATCCTTCCTTGACCTTATTATGTATCCTTTTACTTCTGTATATTCCGTACTACCAGCCATAAATAGATGTGTTAAAGATAAGTATTGATAGTGATCTTGTTCTATTCATAGACATGGCCAGAGGAAGACAAAGATCTATTCTTTCCAAGGAGACCATCACCATAAATAAAGCTGTGGGGCAAATATGGAACCATTTAAAACATTCTCAACAGAGAGCACACAATGAGTGGGTGGAAGTAATTGTGAAATTGTGAGAGATGGCAGGACACAGTCCATGGATTCATATCCCCTAAAGTCATTGTTTTTACCCTGGGTAACTACATGACTATAAAGGAGAATCTCAGAAAGAAAGAGTGGATATTAAGTTTCTTGGTCTGCTGGTAAAGTAATAGACACTGTGTTGTTTAAATTATGGAAAATATTTCAAAGCATGCTTTTTATACAGAAAATTATATTTCTTAGGGCGAGCAGGGGTGCTATCTTGGCTAAAAGCCCTTATTTAATATGTACTTTCTCTTCTTGCCAAGTACCAATTAGAAGTCAGGTTACATAGCCTATCAGTTAATTAGAGATGGAGATAAGACTTTATGAGTGTGGTTCAAAAGCATAGTTTTTATTCATAAAATAGTGAAAATATGAAATTAGCTAGAAAAGGACAAATTTGACAATTTCAAACCTACAGAAGTGGCTGTGAAATTAGTGCAATAAGCAAATTTCATTTGCTGGGATGCTGCATCAACAGCGGCACAGACACTTAAGACAGGCAGTACAATTAGATATACTGTGTGATTCTTATTTTCCAGAGAGCTTGGATAGTATTGGGATATGGTGAAAATTCGGAGCCCAACATCCGAGTCCAGATTAAGAGGAGAAGGTGGACAGGTGGTTAGTTTAAGATCCTTTATCTCAAGACCTTCTATGTCTAGAGAGCTCTTTACACTGAAGGGAATCTGATCACTGCTCTGTTATTACTTTTGGGCCTTGTTCCAGGAATTGGGAACCATAGACTCTGAAACAATGCATCTGCAGTTGTTCTAGATAAATTCCAGTGCATTTCTAGCTTGAATTTCCACATTGTTGCCCATGTTGTCAGTTGATATTTAAAAGGTTATTGTTGTTGATGTTTAGTTGTTCACTTGTGTCCCACTCTTTGGGACCTCATGGACTATAGCCCACCAGGCTATGTGGGATATTCTAGGCAAGAATACTGGAGTGGGTTGCCATTTCCTTCTCTAGGGTATATTCAAGACCCAGGGATCGAACCTGCATCTCCTGTTTGGCAGGTGGATTCTTTACCACTGAATCACCTGGGAAGCCCAAAAGGTTATGATATTTTAAATGTTTGATTAACATGAATTGTAAACTATTGTTTGTTAAGGAAAGAAAGGAAGGAATCTCATGAATTCTGGATAGCTTTATCATCAAAAAAAATTACTTTAGATTTGCTAAAATGGAAAATACAATGCTCATATTTTGGAAAACTCTTACAAAAATGCATCATATAACTTTCAACATTAGTAGTTCATGACTTTTCCATAGTCTAGACAGAATTTGAAAAACTAGAGATTTTCCCTATTCCCAGATGCTAATTGCATTTTATAAAACATAATTTTAGAGGGAAAAAAGAATAAAATGCTTCATTATTGTCAGTAGAACTTAAGAAAAAAGTTGATCTATATAATGAAATCTGAAATAAACAGACTTTGGGAAACTTTATTGTTCTCTGAGCAATTTCATATAGAAAACATTTGAAAGGCAGTATCTAGGCAATGAATGTGGTCTAAGCCCTTAGTGTTCTTCTACTGTTAATTGAGGTCTTGGGTTTGAATGAATAATCTACATCCATAGATTATAGAAAATTTCATGTTAGGAAGTAGTTTCAAGTTCTTTTTTCACTGGACCTCTTCCAGAGTTACTGATGAGTAGCAAATGGAAGATTTTGAATTCTAGCTCCATTTCCTTGCCTTCCTTCTGGTGGAAGTGCTAATAAGCAAGAATGCAACTAAAAGATGTGAAGACAGAAAGGAAGAATTAAATGAAGCTTTTCTTAAAACCCTCTGAACAGATTTCTAATTCTAGCCAGGATGGGGTGATCTTCCCTCATTCCTCCTGGTCTTCCCACTTACAAAAAAAAAGCCCTGTTGTAACACAAAAAGCAAACATGGGAAGATTCTGAAGGCTGAAAGAAGTCAGTTGCCTGTGAACCTCAGGACATGGCAATGACTTGGTGTTGTTATCCCTAGGTCGTCTTTTTTCCTTTCATGTGCTCCAGAGAAGAATTAAATGAAGCTTTTCTTAAAACCCTCTGAACAGATTTCTAATTCTAGCCAGGATGGGGTGATCTTCCCTCATTCCTCCTGGTCTTCCCACTTACAAAAAAAAAGCCCTGTTGTAACACAAAAAGCAAACATGGGAAGATTCTGAAGGCTGAAAGAAGTCAGTTGCCTGTGAACCTCAGGACATGGCAATGACTTGGTGTTGTTATCCCTAGGTCGTCTTTTTTCCTTTCATGTGTTCCAGAGAGTGTATTGGAGAGCCTACTGCCTCAAACTACCAACAAACACAGAGAAAAGTCACTCCAAGAAAAGCTTCTTAGCCAGATGATCAGGAAAAGGATTGCTTGCCAGAAACAGAAACTTTCTGATAATACATGCTCCATTTCAGCCAAACACTAGTCAGACGCTACGTGCCTCCCTCCCCATGGTTTCAGCAGGGTCAAACAGAGAGCTAATTTTCTACCCCTACCAAGGAAAATGGGTGGATGAGCTCCTAGGATACAGAAGAACTGAACATCAGCTCAGTCTACAGGAGCTGATTGACACTTATTGTTGTTGTTCAATCACTAAGTCGTGTCCAGTTCTTTGCAACCCCATGGACTGTAGCACACCAGGCTTCCCGGTTCTACAGTATCTCCCAAAGTTTGCTCAGATTAATGTCCATTGAGTCAATGATGCTTTCTAACTATTTCATCCTCTGCTGCCCCCTTCTTCTCCTGCCTTTAATCTTTCTTCGCATCAGGGTCTTTTCCAATGAGTCATCTCTTTGCATCATGTAGCCAAAGTGTTGGAGCTTCAGCTTCAGAATCAGTCCTTCCAGTGAATATTCAAGACTGATTTCCTTTAGGATTGACTGGTTGGATCTCCTTGCTGTCCAAGGGACCCTCAGGAGTCTTCTCAGGTCCTATCAGTTCATGGCAAATAGAAGGAGGAAAGTGGAAGCAGTGAAGTTTTATTTTCTTGGGTTCCAGATTCACTGCAGCCATGAAACTGAAAGACAGTTGCTCCTTGGAAGGAAAGCTATGACAAACCTAGAAAGCATGTTAAAAACCAAAGAGGTCACTTTGCTGACAAAGGTCCATATAGTCAAAGCTATGTTTTTCCCAGTAGCCATGTATGGATAAGAGAGTTGGGTCGTAAAGAAGGCTGAGAACCAAAGAATTGATAGCATTTAAGGAACACTTTACCCAACCACAGCAGAATACACATTCTTTTCCAGTGCCCACCGAGCATTCCACAGTATAAATCATATTCTGAGTCACAAGGCAAACCTCAACATATTAAAAGCATTCATATCATGTAGTTTTCTAACCACACTGGAATCAAACAAGGAATCAGTGCAGAAAAACAACAGGAAAATCTCCAAATACTTGAAAGTTAAACAGTAAACTGTTAAATAGTCCACAAGTCCAAGAAGATGTCTCAAAGGAGATAAAAACATACATAATACTGAATAACAGTAAGAATGCAGCCTATCAAAAATTTTTGTTTTCTTTTTTTAGTGGGAATAGGTCCTGACTCATTTTATAACGCTGTTATTGCCCTGATATCAATCCAGAGAAAGACAGCACACAAGGAAAAACCAAAAAAGAAAATCTCCCAAGAACACTGTCACAGGATATTTATATTCCAAATCTAACAATGTATGAAAGGAATTCTACACCATGACCTTTTTATTTTTCACAGTGTCACTCAATCGTGTCCGACTCTTTGCGACCCCGTGGACTGTAGCCTGCCAGGCTCCTCTGTCCATGGGATTCTCCAGGCAAGAATACTGGAGTAGGTTGCCATTTCCTTCTCCAGGGGATCTTCCCGACCCAGGGATCGAACCCCGGCCTCCTGCATTGCAGGCAGACGCTTTTATCCTCTGAGCCACCAGGGAAGCCATGACCAGGTGTCATTTATTCTAGGTAAATAAATGGTGGGCTCAGTGATCACAAATCAATCAGTAATTCCATGCCAATAGACTAAATAAGAAAAAAAGTCACATGCTATATCAATAGAGACAGATAGGCATTTGAAAAATACAACATTCACTCATGATAAAAATTTTCAGCAAATTAAGAATAGAACATTTCATTAATCTGTAAAGAGAAGATACAAAAAACTATAGCTGTCATTATGCTTACTGCTGAGGGCCTTCTACCCCCGCTGAAATCAGGAATGAAGCAAAGATTTCACTTTGCTCCACAGAAATGAAGCAAAGACACGCTCACCTTTCTTCTGCTGCTCAATTCAGCAAAGCAAGAAACAAAAGGAGAGGGCATACAGACTGAAGAGGGAGAGTCGGCGTAGACGGTGCCATGGTAGATGGTTGGTGACACCATTGTCTGTGTAGACAATCCCAGGGAATCTACATCGAAAGTCCTAGACCAAATAAGTCCTAGGTCTTAGGATACGAGTTCAGCATGAAAATCAGTCAGATAACTATATAGTAATAGCAGACATGGGAACTGAGATTAAAATAAAAACATTCAAACTCACTTCCAAGAAAACGAAATGCTTTGGTATACGCTTCATAAAACAGTCATAGAACCTGTATGTGGAAAATTAAACTATTGAAAAGAAATAAAAGTGAAAGTGAAAGTTCCTCAGTTGTGTCTGACACTGCGACCCCATGGACTGGAATTCTCCAGGCCAGAATACTGGAGTGGGTAGACTTTCCCATCTCCAGGGGATCTTCCCAGCCCAGGGATTGAACCCTTGTCTCTGCATTGCAGGCGGATTCTTTACCAGCTGAGCCACAAGGGAAGCCCAAAAGAAATAAAAGACCTGAATAAATGGATAAATCTCTTTGATGAATTGGAAGACTCATTGTAGTAAGACATTAATTCGAATTGATGTGTAGGTTTTATGCAATTCCTGTCAAAATCCCAGTAAGATGTTTGTTGATTTAGATAAATTTATTTTAAACCATACATGGAAAAGCATAGGAGTAAGGAGAGCTAATAAAATTATCTTCAAAAAGAAGAAAACAGAGCAACACCCTTTACAATATTTGTGATTATTATATAACCAGAACCCATTGGGTTTTGGTGGAAGGATAGACATATTGATCATTGAAATAGAATAGTGAATATGAAAATAGACCCCCACACATATGCCAAAGTGATATTTAACAAAGGTTCAAAAGCAGCTTTGTAGAAGAACGTTGTCCTTTCCAACAATGGTGATGGAGCAGTTCAACTTTGACCTAAACCTCAGACATATATATATAAATTCACACAAAATGGACTTTAGAAGAAGACATAGAACATCTTTAGGACCTAGGTTTAGGGAAAGAGCTTTTAGACTTGACGTCATGATTCATGAAAGGAAAAGTTGATAAGCTGGACCTCACCAAAATTAAAACATTTGCTCGGCAAAAGATTCTGTGAAGAAAAAAGAAGGACAGGTTGTATACTCAAAGAAAATTTCTGCAAACTATATTTGACAAAAGACTTGGATCTAGAGTATATTAATTAGAAATTAGAAAATAGGCAAAAGAGATAACACACAGGCCATAAAATAAACACATGAATGGATGTTCAATATGTAAACATCTATCAGGATGACTATAATGAAAGTGACAACATCCAGTACTGGATGGAAAGTATAAAGAAGCTACAGCACTCATATTGCTGGTGGGACTGCAAAGTAGTATAGTCACTACAGAAAATAAGTTCTCAGTTTATGGTAAATTAAATATGCGGTTATGACACAACCCAGCAATTGCATTCTTTGGCATTTGTCCAAGAGGAAAGAAAACCTGTCACTCAAAAAGCTGTTAATGAATATTCATTGCATATTAAGCTATATGTAATAGCCCCAGATTGGAAACATAACCAAATACTTGAGTGGGTGAATAGTTCAACAAATGTGGTCCATCCACACCTGGGAATATTGCTCAGCAATAAAAAGGAATGACTTGTTTATACACACAACTTGGATGAATCTCATGGAGTTATGCATTTGGATAAAGCCTAATCTCAAAAGGTTATGTGCTATCTGGTTCTATTTATCTAATGGTTTTAAAACAAACAGTAGAGAAAGAGGACAGATTAGTGGTTGTTAGTGGTTAGAGAGGGAGACGGGAGTGTGGTGGTGGGTGCAGTTATAAATGGGGACGGGAGAGTGGTGTGTGATGGAACACACTGGCATCTTGACTGCGGTTACACAGGTCTCCACAAGTGCTACAATTTCAGATTACTATAACCACCACACCCTGCCCCACAATATATGCAGACACAAATGAGTGCATGGTGGAATCTCAGTGAGCTCTGTGGATTGTGCTGATGTCAGTTTCCTGGTTTTGATATTACACCACAATTATTGCCTTCTCTGATGGTTACTTCTAGCATACATAACCATCAGAGAAGGCAATAGCACTCCACTCCAGTACTCTTGCCAGGAAAATCCCATGGATGGAGGAGCCTGATGGGCTGTTGTCCATGGGGTCACTAGGAGTTGGACACGACTGAGCGACTTCACTTTCACTTTTCATGCATTGGAGAAGGAAATGGCAACCCACTCCAGTGTTCTTGCCTGGAGAATCCCAGGGATGGCAGAGCCTGGTGGGCTGCCATCTATGGGGTCGCACAGAGTCGGACACAACTGAAGCGACTTAGCAGCAGCAGCAGCCATTGGAGGAAACTGGGTGAAGGGTACCTGGTGCTTCCTTGTTCATTTTTTTTTCAATATCCTATAAATCTATAATTATTTCATATAAAAATCAATTCTGAAGACTGTGTATATATATATATATATATATATGTAAACATGTAAATATATATTTTGTTATTGTTGTTGTTCAGCCATTAAGTCATGCTTGACTCTTTGTGACCCCCATGGACTGCAGCATGCCAGGCTTCCCTATCCTTTACTACTTACCAGAGTTTGCTCAGATTCACATCCGTTGAGTCATGATGCTGTCCAACCATCTCATCTTCTGCTTCCTCCTTCTCCTTTTGCCTTCAGTCTTTCCCAGCATCAGGGTCTTTTCCAGTGTGTCAGCTCTTTGCATCAGGTGGCCAGATTATTGCAGGTTCAGCCACAGCATCAGTCCTTCCAGTGAATATTCAGAGTTGATTTCTTTTAGGATTGACTGGTTTGGTCTCCTTGCTGTCCAACGGACTCTCAAGAGTATTCTCCAACATCATGATTGAAAAGCATCAGGACCCAGCCTTCTTTATGGTCCGTCTCTCACATCCATACATGACTACCAGAAAAACCATAGCTTTGACTATCCAGACCTTCGTCAGCAAAGTGATGTCTCTGCTTTTTAATATGCTATCTAGGTTTGTCATAGCTTTCCTAGGACTGGTCTCCTTTAGGATAGACTGGTTGGACCCTTTATGTAAGTATAAATAATAAGTGAAATGTTTTTTGAGAATATAACTTGAGAATTGAAAGTGTGTGTTTCAATTATGTGTTGATACTAGTTATTCAGGTTTTAATCAACGTTTCTGTTATTACTGAGTTGAAAATAATTTCCACTGTAGCTGATAATTGTATTTATTTCAGTAAGGAAGCATAGTTTAAAGTTAAAAAGAAGGAGAAAGAAATGGGAGTTACAAAAGCAGTCAGCTGTCCATACAGCTTATCTAATTTTTCTACTCAAATATCTGAGAATTTTCATGCTTAAACGCACTGTGTAGGCAAGGTCCTGATCTGCAGTACATTAAATGGAGAAGAGCAGGCAGACTGTGCTATTATTATGTGCCTCATTTAGAAAAACTCACCTGTGTAGAATCCTTTTTCTTTAGATGGTACTAAGCTTTGCTGGTTATTTCAATGGGAGACGATTTCAGGCACATGGGAAGGGAGATTAAGCACACTGGGCTTCACTTTGGTGACAGGCACCTGTTCTTTCCCCCCAGTTGCCCAGTTTGTAAATGTAACCCCCCTCCTCCTTAGTGGGAAGGGTTGAGAAGAGACCTTGTTTCACAGACGCCTGAGATGTGTTCAGAGAGGAGTGCTCCGTGTCTCCATATTCCCGTCGGTGTCAGGGTGCTTGAGCCTTCATCTCTGCTGACCATCCGCTCGCCTGTTATTGGTGGCAGTGGACATGTTTCAAGGTAGAAGTTCACGGGAGGACTGAGTTGACAAAGAGTCACTGTCTTGCCAGAATATGGCCTTTCCCTATTAAGACTGTCTTGCTGTATTTTGCTTAGAAATGAAACATAGAAAAATCAATATAATCTTCACTTTTCCTACAGTTTTAACTTTTTTGTTCTAGTTTGGAATATTCATGGAGCTAATGCAATCTTATAGGAACACCAAGTTACACATCAACAGGCATCTTTCTGAATCAGAAAACATTTATAATAATACCAGTAGTCAAGCACTTGCAATTATAACAGGAAAGATTACACAGATAAACTTTAACAGCCATCTTCCATGGAAGGAAACAGTGTAATTTCTCCAAGCCACATACCTTGCATTAAGCCAGGTGTCAACCCCCAAACCTGAGATCTTTCTACTATGAAACAGAAAGGCTTTCAGGGTACAAAGCCTTGGGTTAAGGGTTGTGGGGGGATGGAAATGGAGAGGGGAGGGAAGAGGAAAGGGTATCCATTCCATGTGTACCATCTACTTTTGAGGAAAATAAAGTTCAATGACAATGTAATGGTGCGAAGGAAAGGCTTAACAGTTTATAAATGTTAGTCCTGCTCAAATTAGTATGTAATTCAAATGGAATCTCAATTATGATCTGAGTTTTAGGTAAGAATGTGATAAACTGATAAATTTCATGTAGCAGAATAAATGGGTGATAATAACAAAAAGAAATAACAAATTGGGAGAAAAGATTAATTATGAGAACTTTCCTTACCAGGTATTTAAAAAGGTAAATTGCAGCAAGGATGATGTATAAATTAATGGAAGAGAAAGTCCAGTAGAAGACACATTCATATATGGGAAAATGATGTTTCAAACCAGAGCCAAAAGTTTTGCTATGAAAAATGTTAGATACTTGGTTTTCAGCCTTGTGCCATTTATAAAATATCTGCGTTATAAAGGCTTGAACATGTTTGAAAACTTCGGTAAATATAGGCATATATTTGGACTGTATTTGTGAATTTAAGTTATAAGCCCAGGGTAGAGAACTTTCTTGCTTTTAGTTTTTAAGCAGTACCTCAAGATATAAGACACTTAAGAGAAAAGAGTTAAAACTAAACATTGGGTAAAGTATGGCCAGTACACATGGCGCATGGTAAATATTCATTGTAATTAAAGGACTCCCAGAGTTAGAAGACATCAGAGAGCTAGCTTTGGTAAATGACTCAACAGACAAGCTATAGAAGAAATGTGGTAGAGGCAGGCAGTTCGGGTAACATGCTTAGGGAATCACCAGGAAGCGGGAGGGACATATCATTAATCCAACATTACTAAGGCTGTAGGGAAGAGCACTTCTGAGGGAGCTCTAGGTAATGGCCATCTGACATGAAAGAGTACGTTTTAAAACTTGCATACTTTTAGCTAAGAAGTTGCATCTGAGAGTTTTCCTCTGGAAGCGTTTGTGTACTTGTTACAATGATATTTGCACCATTCTTTATAACAGTGAGAAACTGAGAAGGAACTAAATGCCTCAGTAAAGGAGGCTGGTTAAATAAGGGGTAGATACTTTCAGACAGTTGAGGCTTGTGAGACCTCTCAAAGAATGAGGTGAATATATACACATGATGTGGTCCACAAATATTTGCAAAACAGTGTGTGGTATGAACATAAATTCATACCACAGAAGAAATATGTCTATATTTGGACGTGGTCTCGAAGGATATTCATCAATTATACTGTGTGTTATTGAACATTTTTGGAGAGTGTCAGGGAGATTGATTATAGGATACTTTAATTTATACATATATATATTAGTTTTATGGCTAAATGACTTATCTTTTATATGTATATGTCTTTTACTCGACAGCAGACTGCTGGATCTTGTGTCTCGGTATTGGGTAACAGGACTTGTGCCCGATGGAATGGCTGTAATATTTATTCTTCTTCCTTCTCTGATAAGAATACATGAACATCACTGAAAGCAAGTATTCATGTGTTACAGGGAATTCAGGTCAGTTCACCCAAGGCTTATGTAATTTTCATTCTGACCTTAAGCTTGGGACTAGAAGGAGTGAAAGACAAAGTAGCAAGAGGTCTTCCCTGGTGGTGCAGTGGTTAAGAATCTGCCTTGCAGTGCAAGGAACAAAGGTTCCATACTTGGTCTGGGAAGGTCCCACTTGCTGTGGGGCAGGCTCTGGAGCCACAACTCCTGAACACCCTAGAGCCGTGCCCTGCAGCAGACGGAGCTGTCACCCTGCATTTGGAGAGTGGCCCCTGCTCTCTGCAGCGAGAGAAGCCGTGCACAGAGTGGGATACCCAGCACAGCCCACCCCACCAAAATCTTTAACACAAGCGGGTCAGGAACTCGTATGAAGTGCTGGTTTCCACACACCCGCCCAGACTTCAGCCCTATGGAGTAAGTACTGTCATCATGCCATTTCCCAGGTGATGACACCGAGGTATCCGTGAGATTGTTATTGCTGCAGGCCCATAACCAGCTGGGATTCAAATGGAGTCTGAGCTCCTGACCTTGCCAGTGCTTCTCGCACTACCTCCACCTTCCAGGAACGCACACGTGCATGTCCAGGAACCTGGGGATGTTTCTAATAGCTTCTCATCCAACTGGGAGGCTTTGAGAGGGGAGAAGGGCATTGCTAGTAGCCATTCTGGGACCAACAGAAGTGAGCCAAGGGCTGCCTTGGAAAAGTGGGCCTGGCAATCGCTGTCATCAAATAAGGTGTGTCTTAGGGCTCAGATCAGAAAGTGCCCTCCTCCCAGAGATTCAGAAGAGGAAGAGCAGAGCCTGGTTGCAGGTAGAGGAGGGACTTTGTAGGGGTGCCCCGAGGTACCAGGAGGTTATCCTGGCACAGGGCACACAGAGTGGGAGGGGTGGCCTGGGTGCCACAGAGGAGAAAGGGAATCAGACCTTGTGAAGGGACAGCAGACCCAGGTTCCCCCCTTACTCTCTTCCTACTGCCAGAACACTGCTCTGCCCCAGTAATCTGCTCGTGGATCTTTTGTCCTTGTAAGGCCGGTGTGCCTTCCACATTTGTGGTAACTTACTCACAGAGCTGGTGATGGACAAAGAGGCCTGGCATGCTGCGGTTCGTGGGGTTGCACAGAGTCAGACACGACTGAGCAACTGAACTGAACTGACTCTGGTACCAGCTTACTCAGCCAGGGTGTCCTGGTCACGGCTGCTCTTGCTGGGGCCTGAGCCCAGTGTGCACAGTCCATGTTCCTTGTTCACTCGAGTGTGTCTGCTGCTGGGGAGCAAAGGCATCAGTGCAGAATCTTCAGCTCACAGCTTGAGCCCAGAGCCTGGCATTGCTGAGGTAGTAAGTGCAGGGAGAGAGAGTCACTTGGTCAGTCCCAGGAAACTACCGAATGCTATCTGAGCAAGGAAGCGAGGATACCAAAAATGACTTGCAGGAAGTTTATTTTATTGGCACGTTGTCTCAAAATCCCTGGAGACAGAGACAGGTGAGCCTCCTGTGCAGGTATGGAAGCAAGAGGCAGCGGGGTCTATATTCAGATGAAGAGCTGGAAGATTGTTCTTGTGTGTGTCCCCTTCTATTTTCTGAAGACAAAGAATACACCTTATTTTAACTTCGGTTTCCCCTTATCTATTTTATCAATTTCTCTTAATCTTTTCCTAATGAATTCCCATATTTCAGGGTTATTAACTTGTGGTCTACCCACATCCAGCATGTATCAATATTATTGAGAAGGATGTGTCTCTGAGAAAAGGAGGCTCCATCTTGCCTGTTGCTCCCGTAGAAAGTGAATGAATTAATGCATTAATTTACTCAACAGATATTGACTGAATAGCTGTTGCATACTTGAGAGATTTCTGATTCCCCAGCAAAATGTTGGAACAACCAAATACTGTAAATAAGGAATTTCTGTCAATAAGGATAAAACTATCTTGATTTTTAGAAAAAGCAGCCCTTCCTTCTGTCTGCTGTTTCTTACACAGACACACACAAGAGAACACTGTGCACAGAATCACACTTGGTCGTGTGCCCTGGTTGTTTTCAGACCAGCCTGTAGGGCTTTCTGTAGACACTGATCTTAGTGGGTGTGACCCACCTGGAAAGATGGCCCGGGGGAGCCCTCTGCCGCCCAGTGTCAGCAGTGGGCACGGAGCGGCTGGACCACCCAGGCCAGTCTGTCATTGTTGTGACCCCAGATTTGAGCTCCTGTCTCTGACAAGACCTTTCATGGTCGTTAAAATTAAATGTCACGCAAAGAATATTGTGCTCAGTAGTACATCTTAGATCCTTCCACTCACATTGTTCCTCTCCCTTCACTGTCACATGAGAAACAACTCTCTCTCTTACTCTCTCATTGAATTTTTTGTATTTTATTAGTACGTGACGTGGGTAAAACTGTCTAATCCTCCGCATGCAGGAGCCCGGGAAGCTTCAGAGGCAGAGCCCTGGCCCCTTCTGAGGCAGCCCCTCTCTTGATTGTGTCTGCTCAGTTGCTCTCGTCTGGGAGGAAGTTCCAAGGTGGGGAAGGGGGCAGAGTGTGGGCTGTGTCCTGGGCTGAAGGCAGCTGTGCTGAGAGGTGCTTGCTGGTGGGCACCAGGGGCTGCCAGCCACTCAGCGCTCCCTGAACCGGGTGCTCTGCAAGCTTGGAGTTACCTCTCTACTAATGTTGTGCATACTGTTTACTGAGTGTGAAGTTTATTGAGGAAATTACAGCCTCAAAGGGAATATGATCTCACTGAGAACAAGGAGGCAGAGACAAGAGGATAGTTGGTGAAATAGTAACAGATTTGTACAGTATGTGAGAAGACCCTTTGAAAAGCTGATATCTTTGTCTGGTTATTTATTTCTCTTTTAACAGTCTACCACAAAGAAATATTCAGCAGTGTAGACAAAGACTCATGCCGCACCTTAGTTTTAATAGCACAAAAAACAAAAGTGAACTCAGTGTTCAATGATCAATGTAAATAAAGTTGAAATTGAAGTCACTCAGTTGTGTCCGACACTTTTTGACCCAATGGACTGTAGCCTACCAGGCTCCTCCATCCATGGGATTTTCCAGGCAAGAGTACAGCAATAGGTTGCCATTTCCTTCTCCAGGGGATCTTCCCAACCCAGGGATCTAACCCAGGTCTCCCGCATTGCAGGCAGATGCTTTACTGTCTGAGCCACTAGGAAAGCTGTGTAAAAATGTTGGTACAAATTGAAATAGTAGAACGTTCAGTTTAGTCACTCAGTTGTGTCCAACTCTTTGCGACCCCATGAACTGCAGCACGCCAGGCTTCCCTGTCTATTACCAACTCCTGGAGCTTGTTCAAACTCATGTCCATCAAGTCGGTGATGCCATCCAACCATCTTGTGCTCTGTCATCCCCTTCTCCTCCTGCCCTCGATCTTTCCCAGCATCAGGGTCTTTTCCAATGAGTCAGTTCTTTGCATCAGGTGGTCAAAGTATTGGAGGTTCAGCTTCAGCATCAGTCCTTCCAATGAACATTCAGGACTGATTTCCTTTAGGCTTGACTGGTTTGGTCTCCCTGCTATCCAAGGGACTCTCAAAAGTCTCTCTAATACCACAGTTCAAAAGCATCAATTCTTTGGGGGCCCAGCTTTCTTTGTGGTCCAACTCTCACATCCATGTTGTTGTAGTTTAGTCACTCAGTTGTGTCTGACTCTTTGCAACCCCATGGGATTCTCTAGGCAAGAATACTGGAGTGGGTTGCTGTTTCTTTCTCTCTCACATCCATACATGACTACTGAAAAAAAAAAAAAACAATAGCTTTGACTAGATGACCTTTGTTGGCAAAGTAATGTCTCTGCTTTTTAATATGCTGTCTAGATTGGTCATAGCTTTTCTTCCAAGGAGCAAGCATCTTTTAATTTCATGGCTGCAGCCACTATCTGCAGTAATTTTGGAGCCCAAGAAAATAAAGTCTCTCCCTGTATCCATTGTTTCCCCATCTATTTGCCATGAAGTGATGGGACTAGATGCCATGATCTTAAGTGTTTGAATGTTGAGCTTTAAACCAGCTTTTTCACTCTCCTCTTTCACTTTCATCAAGAGGCTCTTCAGTTCCTCTTCATTTTCAGCTATGATGGTGGTGTTGTCTGCATATCTGAGGTTATTGCTATTTCTCCTAGTAATCTTGATTCCCGCTTGTGATTCAGCCAGCACATGATATAAACCAAAGGAATATTTCATGCAAAGATGGACTCAATAAAGTATGATTCAACATTTTGCATGATATACTCTGCATATAAGTTAAATAACCAGGGCAACAGTATACACCTTTGATATACTCCTTTCCCAATTTTGAACCAGCTCATTTTTCCACATCAGGTTCTAACTGTTGCTTCTTGACCAGTATACACGTTTCTCAGGAGGCAGGTAAGGTGGTCTGGGTTTGCCATCTCTTGAAGAATTTTTCACAGTTCGTTGTGATCCACGCAGTCAAAGGCTTTAATGTAGTCAATGAAGCAGATGTTTTTCTTGAAGTCTCTTGCTTTTCGATCCAGTGGATGTTGGCAATTTGATCTCTGGTTCCTTTGCCTTTTCTAAATTCAGCTTGAACATCTGGAAGTTCTTGGTTTATGTACTGTTGAAGCCTCACTTGGAGAATTTTGAGCATTACTTTGCTAGTGTGTGAGATGAGTGCAATTGTGCAATAATTTGAACATTCTTTAGCATTGCCTTTCTTTGAGATTGGAATGAAAACTGACCTTTTCTAGTCCTGTGGCTACTTGTAAGTTTTCCATATTTGAGTGTAGCACTTTAATAGCATCATCTTTGAGGATTTGAAATAGCTCAGCTGGAATTCCATCAGCTCCACTAGCTTTGTTTATAGTGATGCTTCTTAAGGCCCACTTGACTTTGCATTCCAGGATGTCTGGCTCTAGGTGAGTGATCACACCATTGTGGTTATCTGGGTCATTAAGATCTTCTTTGTATTCTTGGCTCCTCTGCTTAATATCTTCTGCTTCTATTAGGTACAGACCATTTCTGTACTTTATTGAGCCCATATTTGCTTGAAATATTCCTTTGGTATCTCTAATTTTATTGATGAGATCTCTAGTCTCTCCCATTCTATTGTTTTCCTCTATTTCTTTTCATTGAACACTGAGAAAGTCTGTCTTACCTCTCCTTACTAGTCTTTGGACTGCTGCATTCAGACGGATATATCTTTCCTTTTCTCTTTTGCCTTTCACTTCCCTTCTTTTCTCAGCTATTCATAAGGCCCTCTCGACAACCATTTTGCCTTTTTGCATTTTTTCTTCTTGTGGATGGTTTTAATTACCGCCTCCTTATGATTTACAAACCTCTGTTCATAGTTCTTCAGGCACTCTGTCTATCAGATTTAATCCCTTGAATCTATTTGTCACTTCTGCTATATAATAAAAATTGTTGTTGTTAAGTTACTGAGTTGTGTCTGACTCTTTTCTTACCCCAGGGACTATAGCCTACCAGGCTTCTCTGTCTATTGAATTTTCCAGGCAAAATACTGGAATGGGCTGTCATTTGCTTCTCCAGGAGTCCTTCACATCCCAGGGATCAAACCTGCATCTCCTGCATTCACACGTGGATTCTATACCCCTGAGCCACCAGGGAAGCCCAGTAGTAAAAATGAATGTTTTCAAAAACCATGTCCTCATGGGATAGTGTTCATATAATATCAAGTAAAAACTGGAATATGAAACTTTTTGAACAGAATAATTCCACTTTTAGGAGACTACCGGTCTACATTCTGAAGTAAATCGAAGTATTGATGTTAGCGAGTATATGAGAACTGACCAAAAGAATCTCTTCCTGTTAGCTCACAGAATTCATCTGTTTTCAATTTCTATCTTGCTGGAAATATTTACATTGATCTAGCCAAAGAAATGTAAAGCCAAAAAAACTATAAAGAAAGCTGAGTGACGAAGAATTGATGCTTTTGAACTGTGGTGTTGGAGAAGACTCTTGAGAGTCCCTTGGACTGCAGGAGATCCAACCAGTCCATTCTGAAGGAGATCAGCCCTGGGATTTCTTTGGAAGGACTGACGCTGAAGCTGAAACTCCAATACTCTGGGCACCTGATGGGAAGCTGACTCATTGGGAAAGACCTTGATGCTGGGAAAGACTGAAGGTGGGAGGAGAAGGGGACAACAGACGTTGAGATGGCATCAGTGACTCAATGGACATGAGTTTGGGTAAACTCAGGGAGTTGGTGGTGGACAGGGAAGCCCTGGCGAGCTGCAGTCTGTGGGGTCGCAAAGAGTCAGACACGGCTGAAAAACAACTGAACTGAGCCAAAGAAATGAAATTTATTTCTATCTGAAAACATTAAATGACCAGTTTTGCGCTGTTCTTATTTTCAGTATCCAGTCCTGTTTTGCATGGTGCCTTCTTCTTCCCCTAGACTGTTGTGTCGTCACTGCATTCGAGGCCCAGTGTTTTCAAGCGAACAGTGGAAACCACACAGACAGAGATTATTTTTATAGTCAGGCATTCTACAAGGAAGTGAGTGCCCATGGCCTCAGCCGTGTTAATGGAGATAAACGTTCAGGGTTTCTCTGCCGCTCTGGGAGTCAGCACATGAGCATGACCCAGCACATCAGAAGGCAGTGACAGCTTCTGCAGGCCTGATGGTCACAATGGAGGCTAAGTGAGGAAGTCAAGAGGGTCAGGCCCGAGAGGGAATGGGGGCATGTTGCCGGTTGGTTTCCTTCCTGGAAGATGCACTCTCTCTAGACCTGACCTGGTGAACATCGGTGACCGTGTCTCTGTGTGGGGGGGTGTCCCAGGCACTCGGTGTCTTCAGGCCCTTCGTCCCTGCAGGCTGAGGCCTGTTGTCCTCGTGTTGTCTGGTCCTTTGGTCAGTATTTGCTGAGTACCTGCTCCCTGCTAGTCCTCGCAGGAGCACCTGTTGTCTGATGTCCGACTAGAAGCACATGTTAACTGGTTAATTCCTTCACTTTCGGTCTCAAAGCTACACTGTGCTCCTAACCCACCCTGGAGGAATCAGCCTGCCTCCTGGAGGCAGAGTAAAAGTGGCAGGATGCTTTCATCATGCTGTGGGTGAAAGATGCCGGGTAGAAATGTGTACCTAACAATTTCAGAGAGAATAGTCCTCCAGATACAGTTCCTGTCATGTTTTATTATTTTCCTTCCCAATAAACTGTTGGTAAAGAAATTCCATTATACCTTACTTTGAAACAAAGTACAAGAGTTGCCTTACAGTTTTATCATGTGGTTGGATAGTGTATTTCCCTGGTGCTTTATACTCATGAAGAAATAATTTTCTGTGATTCCACTAAGGATACTGACTTATGTAAGTAGCTTCTAATTTGAAGGGTTTTCAAACATGATGGAAGTCTTTGTGTTAATGAATAATTATATCTGACTATCTACTGATCAGTCTATCAGAAGTTAATATTTCCTTGAGTTCCATTCAGTTCTGTTGTGTCCAACTCTTTGCGACCCCATGGACTGCAGCACACCAAGCCTCCTGGTCCATCACCAACTCCCAGAGTTTACTCAAATTCATGTCTACTGAGTCTGTGATGCCATCTAACTATCTCATCTTCTGTCGTTCCCTTCTTGTCGTGCCTTCAGTCTTTCCCAGCATCAGGGTCTTTTCAAATGAATTGGTTCTTCACATCAGGTGGCCAAAGTATTGGAGTTTCAGCTTCAGCATCAGTCCTTCCAGTGAATATTCAGGATTGATCTCCTTTAGGATGTACTGGTTGGATCTCCTTTCAGTCCAAGGGACTCTCAAGAGTCTTCTCCAACACTGCAGTTTAAAAGCATCATTTCTTTGGTGCTCAGCTTTCTTTATAGTCCTACTTTCACATCAACAAATGACTACCGTTGACCTCCTTCCCTGCGCATGAATGCTATTAATTGCCGATTCTAGCCCCTTGGTGCATCTCTGTAAGAACAGCCCTAAATGGTATACTGACTTATTCCCCTGCTCACAGCACTCCTGCTTATGTCTTTTATGTTTCTTTGTTTACTAAATTTCACATCAACTCTTTGGAGTTTGTATTATTGTATGCAACAGTTCATGCAGGTATTGAAATACAGAGTGTCAAGAGTATCAATATGGGGAGAAAAATGATGTGATATTATGAGCTCTGGTCTCCTCTTTTAGTTGTTTCATAGGTAGGTGTAGAAACAGTCCTCATGTTGGCCTGGCCTGCATGTTCTTTGAATGCACATGTGGCTTTTGTCTACCCTATTTCCCATGTGTGTTCCCAGAAGGAACCAATATGCCCCTGTCTAAACTCCACAGGGAAATGTAGGGAGTTAGCAAAGCTCAAAGGGGTTTTATTCAAGTTGAGAATTCAACAATGGTATTGTTCTGATGAGAGTTGTGTACAGTGAAAAATCATTCTTTAACTGGTGGGAAGCAGTCTTGAAAACTTGAGTTGAAATGAAAGGCTTGTTGTAGTAAGTAGTGCTTATTTGTCTGTGTCTACATGTTTGTTTTCTGTTATTTACTTTTGATTTATTATTGTTTGATGATTGCCTTTATTTTTTATTTAATAGGTCACATATTTCCTGCAAATAACTATATTTTTAAAACAAGCAGAATCATGAAATCAGTGTTGATTACAAACATAACTTAAGGATGAAAATAATATTGGTTAAAAAGTTTGAAAAGAGAGGTTGCATCATTCATGTTAGTGTTGTTGAAATTAAAGTAATAGCTAAAAGGATGATGCCAGTATGACTAAATGTTGAACCCAAATTTTATACATGATTGTTTTGACAAGAGTTATTTGCCACTTTCTTTTTTAAGAGGGGTACATGTGTGAGTTCATTTGTTGCTTACAAAGGTCCTTTGAGAGAAATATATTAATATTAACCCTTTAAGACTTTTATTCAAATGTAGTTGATTTTCAATGTTGTTAATTTCTGCTGCATAGCACAGTGGTTCAGCCATGCATACATTCTTTTCGTCGTCTTTTCCATTATGTTTAGTCACGGGGTGGTGAATGCAGTTCCCTGTGCTGTACAGTAGGACCTTGTTATTTATCTGATCTCTGTATGACAGTTTTCATCTGCTACCCCAAACTCTCCACCCCCCGTTCTCTGCTGTCCCCAGCCCCTGGCAACCCCAAGTCTGTTCTCGAAGTCTGTGAGACTGTTTCACAGTGAAGTTTTGTTGTGTCATATTTTACATTCCACATATAAATGGTATCACATGGTATTTGTCTTCCTGTACCTGACTTACTTCACTTGGTATGTTAGTTTCTAGGTCAATCCATGTTGCTTTGAATGGCATTATCTCACTCTTTTTCATGGCCGAGTAGTACTCCATACACACCGCATCTTTATCTGTCTGGGAATGGCTTCGGTTGCTTCCATGTCTTGGCTATTGGAAAGTGCTGCTGTGAGCATAGGTATACTTGTATCTTTCTGAATCACGGACTTTTTCTGGATCTGTGCCCAGGAGTTGAATTGCTGGATCATATTGTAGTTCTTTTAGTTTTTAAAGGAAATTCCATACTGTTTTTCATACTGGTTGCACCAAGTTATGTTCCCACCACTAGTGTAAGAAGGTTTCTTTCTCTCGGAACCCTCTCCAGTATTTGTAGACATCTTAGTAATGGCCATTCTGACCAGTGTGTGGTAGTGAATCATTGTAGTTTTGACTTGTGTTTCTCTAATATTTACAGATGTTGAGCATCTTTTCAGGTGCCAGTTGGAGAAATGTCTATTTAGGTCCTCTGCCCATTTTTCACTTTGGTTTTTTTTTTTTTTTGGTATTAACTCTTTTTTTAATTGAAGAGGAGACAGAGGTGCAATTGGGTTGAGTAATTTTTGCCATGTCATACAGCCAGGAAAATGTAAATAAAAGATTCAAGTTCAGACATTCTGAGCTCTGAATATTTCTTCTTACCTTCTGAATCATACTTCTCATTAGGCCAGTCATTAATATTTGTGTAAAATCCACACAAAAATCACACAAAAAGTTAAAATGGCCTTAAAGTGTAAGGGGAGAGTAATGGCCGTGACTGTGAGTGAGATGAAGGTGGGCTCAGTTTCCCCTTTGCCCTCTGTGGCCTTGGGCCAGGCTCTCCAGCCTGTCCATGGGGTGTCCTACTCGGTACCGTGGGAGCAGTGTGTGTGTGTGTGTGTGTGTGTGTGTGTGTGTGTGTGTGTGTGTGTGTATACACTGGGAAACTAGCTTTCATTCTGTAAACCCTGTTGTCCCTCATGTTCCTTATCACTGAATCAGTGCGTTTTAGTGTTTCAGGAAATGGGACAGCACTAACGGAAGGAAATATATTTTCTCAGTTTGGACCATCAAAGCAAAGCAGACATTTGTTAGGCTTCTCCAGAGTTTAATAGATTTGAAAGCTGGTTTTTTTTTTTTTCTTTTGTTTATTTGTTCTAAATTTCCTTTTGTGTTGGTGTGTTGGTGTTCCTTCCGTCATGGCAGAGAAAATACTCCTTTTGCTTGATATGGATGGGCCATTTATGTGTTCAGTTTCCGCATCCATTTTACAATATTTAGTGAATGCCTTTATGGGCTTCCCTGGTGACTCAAACCAAAAAGAATCCACCTGCAATACAAGAGACCTGGATTCAGTCCATGCGTGTGGAAGATCCCCTGGAGAAGGTAATGGCTATCCACTCCAGTATTCTTGCCTGGAAAATTCCATAGAGGAGCCTGGTGGGCTGCAGACCGTGGGGTCACAAAGAGTTGAACACAACTGAGTAACTTTCACTTTATGTGCCAGGCCTTGTTCTAGGTTTACATCTGGGGTTATGTCAGGGAAGAGAGTCAAGCCCTTGCTATTCTGGAATTGACAGCCTGTGGAAAGACAAGCAACAGCAACATGTGAGTATAGCCCTGTGCGTCCTGCGGGGATGTCTGCTCTGGAGCTTGAGAAGCTGAGCAGAGCAGGAGTGTGGGCCAGGGGCAGCAGTCAGGGAGGTGTTCATTTGAGGCGGGGATCTGGGTTACACCTGGAGGAGGTGAGGCAGCAGGTCATGACTAAAGGAAAGACACTTTGAGTAGAGGGGATAGAGAGGGTAAAACTTTGCTTGAGGGAAAAAAAGCAGAAACAGATCTGTTTTTGGCACAAGGGGTTGCGGGGAGAAAGGAGATATTGAGAAAGGGCGGAGAACCCCTCTTACGCACAGGGCGCTTTGGGGCATGTCACTGAGGGCTTAGAAACCCCCTTCTTCTGCCCTGATGCTTTTTCTGCAGGAGTCATGCACAGCGGCTTCAGCCTTTAAGAGCCTGGATATTAGCTTGGTGCCTTCATCCAGTGGGGCTTGGGAGGATGGGGCAAGGTGATGGTCGAGGCGTGCTGTCCTGTTTCCTGGTCTCCCTGGGTCTGTGTGCCCTCAGGGTGGCAGTGGGGAGGAGGGCCCTCTCGACAGGGGTGGCGGGCAGGACTGTGAGACTGGGAGCTCCAGACTTGTTGTCTGCTTGTCACTTCTGAAGGCCAGTTGTAGGAAATGATGCTCTGCAGTCTCTAGACTGAGGAGTAGAGCGTTCTGAACACGTTGCAGCTGGGACCATAGAGAAGGCAGAGACCCAATAACATCGCATGTCTGCCCTCCACACTGAGAAGGCAGGAACTGCCCATGCTTTCCCATCACTATACCCCCACCCCACTGGGAAGACAGGAACCCCATGCTGTCCCATCACTGGCCTTAGTCCTCTACTGCTAAGCCAACAGATGCCGTCTTGGAGAGGATCTGGAAAAGCAGGTGAGATCCAAGACTAGAATAGATTAAAAAAAAAAAGAGTATAAGTATGTATTTTAGAGGTAAATTATTGAATCACATTTGTTTTACTCATGTATTCTCAGTGTTAGCTATACCCAAAGTGTGAACCTTCTTGAGGCTAATAGCACAGAAAGCTACATTTTCACTGCATATTTTAGTGTCATATGAGCAAATTTATAAAAATAGATGTGTTTAAATTGCTTGACACAAAACTTGGTCTATATAAGGGGCTAAAATAAAAAGTCACCTGATGGTGTGATATGGGCTAATATATCTAGGAAGGGTCAGAGATATTCTGAAAAGTGGCACACAGATGGAAACATGAGAGTTCTTTAAATTTGAAAGATCAGGAACAGTCCTAAAGCACTCGTGTGGTGAGATCTGAAATTAATCAATGGTGACTCTTCTAGAGTCCCTTGGACTGCAAGAAAATTCAACCAGTCTATCCTAAAGGAGATCAGTCTTGGGTGTTCATTAGAAGGACTGATGTTGAAGCTGAAACTCTAATTCTTTGGCCACTTGATGTGAAGAGCTGACTCATTTGAAAAGACCCTGATACTGGGGAAGATTGAGGGCAGGAGGAGAAGGGGACGGCAAAGGATGAGACGATTGGATGGCATCACCAACTCAATGAAGATGGGTTTGAGTAGACTCTGGGAGTTGGTGATGGACAGGGAGGCCTGGTGTGCTGCAGTTCATGGGGTCGTAAAGAGTCGGACACGACTGAGTGACTGAACTGAACTGAACTTCTAGATTACTATGTTGTTGATGTTGTTTAGTCAGTAAGTTGTGTCTGACTCTTTGCAACTCCATGCATGGGCTTTAGCCCTGCCAGACTTTTCTGTCCATGGGATTTCCTAGGCAAGCAAACTGGAGTGGTTTGCCATTTCCTCCTCCAGGGGATCTTCTTAACCCGGGGATTGAATGCATGTCTCCTGCATTGACAGGCTAATTCTTATTCCTGAACCACTGGGAAAGCCCTTTTTGGGAATTTTTGGTTATATAAATTAGTCTCTCCCTTACGAGTATCTTGCATTGCCAATATGTGCAGTGTGGCCAAGGCGGTTACCTGCTCACAAAATCCATGGTCTCTTCCTCCCTGACATGCAGTAAACTGCATTCCCCAGCCTCTCATGGAGTCAGGTGTGATTTTGTGCTTGAGTCCCCTGGAAGTGAGCCCCTTCTAGCTGTGGCTGATATACACCTTGTGAACATACTGGATGAAGACTGCCCAGACTAACCTTGGAAGCTGTGTGTTGAAGGAGACAGAGTCTCCATATGCTTGGGGACCCAAATGAGTAGAAAGGACCACTTACGTAGGGCTATCACATATGAAGAATTAAGTTTTGATGGTGTTTGGGTCTGGGATCTTATTGATACAGCTATCCTAACTAATCAGTCTAATCTGATATAAGCAAGATATGGTAAACCACTTGACAGAGCACCCCTCAGCTTTTCCCTCATAAGAGTGTCTCTCTTTTCTATTTAAGTCTTATCTTTAGGTATGTGATTGAGGAGGGTAAGAATTAATCTGGGTAACTTTGAAAAAATATTTTAATGATAGACTCTAAGGCAGTAAGAACTCAGATTATATTTTAGTTAGTACAAATACTATACTTTAGTGTTTCACAGGTATGTGGTTTAGAATTTCTGACATGATGTATATTATAATTTTGAACAAATAAGTATATTGTAGATAATGAAAGCCAGATTTCTTATTGTCAGAGAGTAGAATGACAAATAAGGATGTGGGCGACTAGAATGAACCCTGCCATCTGTGCACACTTGGGTTTTTAAATATATGTATACAAAGAGAGATATATAGGAATGGATACAGATGAGTGGGAAGTGTTTAAGTGTGCATAGACTTGGATGTCCCAGGCCTGTCCACTGGTGCCCAGGAGACAGTGATACTTCAATAGCAATGACCACACCTAACTTCAAAAAATCTTGTGTTTTAAATATTCTCCAGTAAAAACCAGTACTCCTTGAACTGATTGCAGAGCTGGTGCAGGGAAAGAATGAGATGATCCCATATTATCTTTCTGTATTGGAGAGTAAGGAAGTGTTGAAAAGTGATGGGACTTGATTGAAAAAATATAGGAACCAAGTTGAAGGATCTTCCAGTGACCATGTCTGGGACAATTTGAACAAGAAAGAAGGATTAAAATGGATATAACTTGGAGAATAAAAGTAACCCACAGAATGAGGAATCCGTGAATTCACACAGGTACAGATAAGTAATTCAGTGAATAAAAACGTAAATAAGCAAATAAGGAAGGAAGCACTCCACCAGTGTACAGATGGATCTGAAGAATCACCATTTAGTAGGCATCATAGCAACAATTGGTTCAGGCAAGAGTGACCTCTGTGTGCTAAAATTAGTGGGTGAAGTTTTGATGGGAAATAGTATTTGCCTAGTTTCAAAGTATCTTCCTATAAGATATATACTGATTACAAGAGGAAGTGATAGTGAGTTTCCCATGTAGAAAACTCTGCAGATATCAGCTTAACCAAGTGATGGAAGTCACCTTTCCAGCTTTGGCACAAATAGACATCCCACATCTGATACAAGGCACTGAGAGGAACAGCTTGTTGCTTCTGTGATGTTCTTACCCCAGACACAGAGCCTAAACTGAATCATGAGGACACACCAGACAAATCCAAACTGTAGATAGTCTGCAAGATATCTTGCCAGTATGCCTCAAAATACTCAAAGAGTACGAGAAACAAAAGATTGACAGAGGGTTTAAGATCCCAGAGACTAAGGGGCTAAGAACAAAATAAAACATGTGATCCTGATTTGGATCTTGTCCCAGAAAGGAATATTAGTAGATCTGTAGGTGAAATGTGAGCAAGTTCTGTAAGTGAGAATCCCATTGTTGATTTCCTGGTTTTGACCATTTACTCTGGTTTTATATGATCTTAACAGAGGAAGCAGGGAAGATGTTATATGGGAAAATGTTTATACTACTTTTGCAATGTTGTCTGTCTGACATTATTTCAAATGAGGAATTCACAACATAAAGAAATTAGAAATAATTCACATGTAAGTGTCATTACCCATTGCTTGCTATGAAGTGAAGCCTCTCTTTGTCACTTTGGAGGTGTAAACTTATTTGAACGTCTTGCATGGTACCTGGGAAGACAGCTGAAGTTACCAGCCACTTAAACTTTCCCAAGAAAATATATAATCCATTGGAACATTTTCCTACAAGAATCTAGACTTAACTTGTGTGTTCCAGGTGCCTCTCCCTAAGAACCAGTTCATTCTACAGAAACATTCTGTCGAATTTTTGCACCAGGCACAGCTCTGTAAGGAACGGGTGAATAAGGAACGGCATTTGTCCTCAAGGATGTTATGTGTTACTAGTGGCATTTGGCAGGTTACAGCCAACTTAATTGCATGTGTTTTATGCTACCTGTGCTAAGATAGTGCCGAAGGGAGTAAGGGGAACCACTGATGTTACCAGATCCATTCTGCAAGCAGAAAAGAAAGGGTTGAAGAACAAGTGACATTTCAGAAAGGTGGGCAGACTGTTCCCTAGGAGAAGATTATTTTCAGTCAAGAGCTCTGCATAAGTAAAGGAAAACAAATATGAAAGCTTGGCTTGTTGGAGAACGGCTAGAACAGAGTGGTGAACATTTGGACTGTGGCTGCAGAAAACATGTGAAGGAAACAAAAACACAGAAGAGATGTCTCCAGATTGCAGATGTGCTGCTAAGGGATCTGCTCGTTCCTTGTGGATAAAGAGTTTGTTTCTGGAAAGAAATGCAGGGAGGAACACTGGTACAGTTGTTTGATACCAGTTTCTTTTCTCTTTGGAAATAACCAGTTGAGCTTCGGGAGCTGTGGGTGCTGGTTTGCCTAATGAGCAGGCAGAGAGAGAAGGAGGCAGTGATAACCTTGGTTCCCAACCTCACAGGGCCAGCAGCCATGGCTGGAGGCCAGGTAGGTGTGTGTCCCTATCTGCTGACTCCATGCCCCAGGGGGGTTTAGCTCTGTGTCTGCATGCACAGGCACTGTCTCCATGTGTGTAGAGACAATTATTTGCTTAAATTAAACCTGAGAAACTCATTCTTTGCAAACTTACAGCTGATGAGGGCCAGAGCTTGATATTTTTTAGTGTAGATTGTAGTCTGCTGTGGCCCCCTGCCACAAGCAATAAAGCGATCCTTGTCCACTTCACCCAAAATTCTGTCTCTGAGATTCAGTTTGGCACCAGTGCACAGATAAGCTGAGCTTTCTGCATCATTATCAGGATGTAGAATAGTAAAAAATGCCCATAGCAAAGAAGGATACAGCATTCCAAAGACTCAAATTATTTTATCATGGAAAAGGTATATGATATGTATAGGCCTATTCAAAGCAGACATAATTTTATATTGTGACCTTGAGAATATTAGTGTCACAGATTTCTTCTGCAAACTGAGTAGGGTTTTCCTATGAGTTTTCTCTGATTTGTGTGACCCCTTCCTCTACTTCTTAATGTGCTTATCCTGGGCAGAATTTGAAATATTCTCAGTAGAAATACTAAGGCCCTTTGAGAGTTTTTGTATTTTTATTAAAATGAAGTCACTTTCCTGGGAGATGAATGCTAAAATCTAAAATAATACAAAGCTATGATAATATGAGGCAAAGCAGTGGGCAGAGAAAGGAGTGGAGGGAGACTCTAGGAGGTGAGGGTCCAGTGAAGCCAGGCCAGTTCTGACACACACAGGCAGAGAATCAAAGGCAAGCCTTTTAGAACCAAGGACTGCATTTGAATGGGTAGCAGCAGAAATCCCCAGTTCTCTAGTTAGTCATTGTATTTCTAAAGGAATAACTTTGCATTGGGCTTCAGGTTCCTCCTCTATAAAATTAAAAGGGTTACCAAGCTGATGGGTAAGGATGCTGCCAACCTTGAAATTCAGATATCAGGGCTGAATGTTAAAGTTCAGTGAACAAATTCCCTTCCAGTTTTCCTCTTCAACCCAGATCACATGTAAGAAGTGAACGTGAGAAGCCAGTTTCAATTTTGAGCCACATCTCATCTTGTGGTTTATTTTCCACTCTTTCACAAAACCTGTACGTGATCCTGGAGGATGACCAACCAGAAGCCTCAGAGTTCCTGATCTTTGTGTCTCCATGAGACAGGAAAGGGCAGAGCACAACATTTAAAAGAATGATATAGCCGTTAAGGACACTACATAAACTGGCTAGAACCAGTGAGGTCCAGGTTGGTAGACAGTCAACTTGCACTAGACCTTGCGCCTCATTACACACACATTGTTAATACATCAGCTGAACGACACACTCACAGGTGCCACAACAGTTCTGAGGCTGACTGTGAGAGGGCCAAAAGTAGGTGGTGGCCCAGTTCCTGGAACTCCCTGCCCCTGTCCCAGAAGAGCTGGAATAATTCTCACACTCATGAGCCTATGGCATTACCCAGCCCATAAAAACTAACCACTCATACCTCTTGCCTTCTGAGGTGGCCCACACTCCATCTGTGGAATGTGTTTCTCTCTCACTTTCTGAGACAGGCCAAATTCTGTCTATAGAATGTATATCTCGCTAAATAAACCCACTTTCACTTTATTCTGTCTAGTTCTTTAATTCCTTCCTGCTTGAAGTCAAGGACCCTCACTTGGCACCCCATCCCAGGGTCTCACTGGAGACCTGGAATGTGACTGTCCTCTAACACCCCATTTTTCTGCAATGCCATGTTCTCAAATTGTCTCTTATAGATGAGTAATTCAAATAGTCACCCAGAGATTTCAATAAAGTAGCTCTTAACTCTCTGTTTTGTGGCCTAGTTCTGCAGTTGTACAAAATGTCTTAGAACTGAACCCCGGCAGGCCCATTTATCCCCTCTGACAACCCAGTATGAAAAGGCAGAAGGATATGACACTGAAAGATGAACCCTCCAGGTCAGTAGGTGGCCAGTATGCAACTGGAAAGAGTAGAGAAATACCTTCAGAAGGAATGAAGAGGCTGAGCCTAAGCACAAACATTGCCCAGTAGTGGATATGTCTAGTGGTGAAAGTAAAGTCCAATGCTATAAAGAACAATATTGCACAGGAACCTTGAATATTAGTTCCATGTATCCAGGTAAATCGAAAGTAGTCAAACAGGAGATGGCAAGAGTGAATATCAACATTTTAGGATTCAGTGAACTAAAATGAACAGGAATGGGTGAATTTAATTCATATGACCATTATATCTACTATTGTGGATAAGAATCCTTAGAAGAAATGGCGTAGCCCTCATAGTCAACAAAGGGTCTGGGTGCAATCTCAAAAATGACAGAATGATCTTTGGTCATTTCCAAGGCAAACCATCCAGTATCACGGTAATCCAAGTCTATGCCCCAAACAGTAATGCTGAAGAGGCTGAAATTGAACGGTTCTATGAAGACCTACAAGACCTTCTAGAACTAACACCAAAAAAAGATATCCCTTTCATCATAGAGGACTGAAATATAAAAATAGGAAGTCAAGAGATACCTGGAATAACAGGCAAGTTTGGCCTTAGAGTACAGAATGAAGCAGGGCAAAGACTAACAGTTTTGCCAAGAGAACATACTGATCATAGCCAAAGTCTCTTCTAACAACACAAGAGATGGCTCTACATATGGACATCACCAGATGGTCAACACCGAAATCAGATTGGTTATATTCTTTGCAGCCAAAGTTGGAGAAGCTCTATACAGTCAGCAAAAACTAGACCTCCTTGGAGCTGACTGCGGCTCAGATCATCAGCTCCTTATTGCAGAATTCAGGATTAAAATGAAGAAAGTAGGGAAAACTACTAGGCCTTTCAGCTATGACCTAAATCAAATCCCTTATCATTGAAGTGACAAATAGATTCAAGGGATTAGATCTGATAGACAGAATGCTTGAAGAGCTATGAACAGAGGTTCATGATGTTGTATAGGAGGTGGTGATCAAAATCACGCCTGAGAAAAAGAAATGCCAAAAGGCAAAATGGTTGTCTGAGGAGGCCTTACAAATAGCTGAGCAAAGAAGGGAAGCAAAAGGCAAAGGGAGAAAGGAAGGATATATATGTCTGAGTGCAGAGTTCCAAAGAATAGCAAGGAGAGATAAGAAAGCCTTCCCAAGTGGACAACTCAGAAAAATCTAGAAAAACAATAGAATGAGAAAGACTAGAGATCTCTTCTAAAAATTGGAAATACCAAGGGAAAATTTCATGCAAAGATGGGCACGATAAAGGGCAGAAACGGTATGGACATAAGAAAAGCAGAAAATATTAAGAAGAGGTGGCAAGAATACAAAGAACTGTACAAAAGAGATCTTAATGACTTGGCTAATCATGATGGTGTGATCACTCACCTAGAGCAAGACATCCTGGAATGCAATGTCAAGTGGACCTTAGGAAGCATTCAGTTCAGTTGCTTAGTCGTGTCCAACTATTTGCGACTCCATGAATCGCAGCACACCAGGCCTCCCTGTCCATCACCAGCTCCCGGAATTTACCCAAACCCATGTCCATCACGTCTGTGATACCATCCAGCCATCTCATCCTCTGTCATCCCCTTCTCCTCCTGCCCCCAATCCCTCCCAGCATCAGAGTCAACTCCAATGACTCAACTTCCAATGAGTCAACTCTGCATGATGTGGCCAAAGTATTGGAGTCTCAGCCTCAGCATCAGTCTTTCCAGTGAACACTCAGGACCGATCTCCTTTAGAATGGACTGGTTGGATCTCTTCGCAGTCCAAAGGACTCTCAAGAGTTTTTTCCAACACCACAGTTCAAAAGCATCAATTCTTCAGCGCTCAGCTTCCTTCACAGTCCAACTCTCACATCCATACATGACCACTGGAAAAACCATAGCCTTGACTAGATGGACCTTTTTTGGCAAAGTAATGTCTCTACTTTTGAATATGCTATCTAGGTTGGTCATAACTTTCCTTCCATGGAGTAAGTGTCTTTTAATTTCATGGCTGCAGTCACCATCTGCAGTTTCTTTGAAGCCCAAAGAAATAAAGACTGACACTGTTTTCCCATCTATTTCCCATGAAGTGATGGGACCAGATGCCATGATCTTAGTTTTCTGGATGTTAAGTTTTAAGCATTACTACAAACAAAACTAGTAGAGGTAATGGAATTCCAGTTGAGCTATATCAGATCCTGAAAGATGATGCTGTTAAAGTGCTGAATTAAGTATGTCAGTGAATTTGGAAGACTTCACAGTGGCCATAGCACTGGCAAAGATCAGTTATCATTCCAATCCCAAAGAAGAGCAGTGCCAAAGAATGTTCTGGCTACCGCACCTCCTGAGAAACATGTATGTAGATCAAGAAGAAGCAATTAGAAATGGACATGTAACAGTGGACTGGTTCAGAATTCGGAAAGGAGTACGTCAAGGCTGTGTTCATTGCCCTGGTTATTTAACTTCCATGCAGAGTCCATCCGGAGAAGGCAGTGGCACCCTACTCCAGTATTCTTGCCTGGCAAATCCCATGGATGGAGGAGCCTGGTAGGCTGCAGTCCATCTGGTTGTTAGGAGTCAGATACGACTGAGCAACTTCACGTTCACTTTTCACTTTCATGCATTAGAGAAGGAAATGGCAACACACTCCAATGTTCTTGGCTGGAGAATCCCAGGGATGGAAGAGCCTGGTGGGCTGCTGTCTATGGGGTTGCACAGAATCGGACACGACTGAAGTGACAGCAGCAGTAGCAGCAGCAGCAGAGTCCGTCATGTGAAATGCCAGGCTGCATGAAGCTCAAGCTGGAATCAAGATTGCTGAGAGACATATAAATAATCTCAGATACGCAGATGACCTCACCACCCTAATGGCAGTAAGCGAAGAGGAACTAAAGAGCCTCTCGTTGAAGATGAAAGAGGGGAATTAAAAAGCAGGCTTAAATCAGCATTCGAAAAACTAAGATCATAGCATTTGGTTCCATTACTTTATGGCAAATAGATGGGGGGAAAATGAAAACAGTGACAGACCCTATTTTCTTGGCTCCAAAATCACTGCAGACTGTGACTGCAGCCATTAAATTAAAAGAGGCTTACTCCTTGGAAGAAAAGCTATGACAAACCTAGACAGCATATAAAAAGCAGAAGCATCACTTTGTTGACAAAGCACCATGTCGTCAAAGCTATAGTTTTTTCAGTAATCATATACAGATATGCGAGGTGGACCATAAAGAGGACTGAGCACCAAAGAATTGATACTTTTGAGTTGTGGTGATGTGGAAGACTCTTGAGAGTCCCTGAGACTGAGGTACTTCTATAAAATCTTCCAGATCATGGATGGTACAGCGAAAATCTGTCAGTTGGCTCTTTCTTGGTGTCTCAATGGACTCATGAGGATCCAGGAGCAGGGTTGCTGTGAACATGGGAGTGGGGACCCTCAAGCACTTTTCAAGAGGGTTAGGTTTTCTGACCTCACTGCTAAATCCAGCATCTCCAGGCATCCAGTTGCTGAAAAGCCACAGGTGTCCACCGGGCCTCCAGAAAGCTGATAGAGACTTCTTGGTGGAAGGAGAATGCAGGCCTTGCAAAACAAGGTGTTTGATCTTTGTTCAACATTTCACATGTTGGTATGTTTTTAAAATTTTTCCTGGTGAGGTCTAATTTGAAGCCCACTTTTGAGTATTTGACTCAGTGATGAAATTGAAATCCTGTGAATGCTTTGAGATAAGAGAAAGTGAATAGTATCTTTGAAATATCAGGAGGACTTGACTCACTGGATTAGTAGTTTTCATGTTTCAGTCTTAGGTTTCATCTCCATTTCCCAGCTTCTGTTTCAGTTTCCAATTTGAGGAATCTTTCTTTCTTTTGAAATAACTAGAAAATTTTATGGAACTGCATACTTAGCTATCTCTGTATAAAATGGTTCAGAAAAAATGTAAAAAAATCATGGATCAGAGAACTCTTATTCTTGGGAAAAAAATATTTGTGGTTTAAGGGAACGTGACATTTCTGGGGGAAGGAGAGGAAAGAAGATTGAACAATTACTATTCTTTAGAAATATTTCTCTGTGGGTCTCTCAACACTCTGAACTCAATGTCAGCTACCTTCTGGTCTCTGAGTCACGGCACCCTGAGTCTCTGTCATACAGTTATTTAAGATCCCACATTACACAATGCATGTAAGTGAAGGTGATCTGATAGCCAGGAGATGGGTAATTAGTTACGGCAGCTGGTACTGGGTGCAGGCAGTGCAGAGTCTGATGATTTATCAGGTTTGGGCATTGTTAATTTGGGTTATGGTATTAGCTATCAGGTTAGATTTTGCTTTTAATCCTTCCCCTTCTCATTCTAACCATCCTCATTTCTTGAACTGGTTTGTGAGATCAATAATAAGGACTTGCCTTTCTGCAAATAGCTATGTTCAGACTGGTAACCTGATGTATCTCGTGACTGAAACAGTTGTTATTTTGGGGCAATAAGATACAGTATGTTCACCCCATCAGGTGATTTAAAACATGGTGTTTTGAAAGATAGTAAATATTCTTTACCTAATGTTGTCACTCTTTAAAGACTGGAATAATTTAAATTTAGATTTTACATACCAGTTTTTCAAAATGGAACCTATTAAAGTGTGAATAAAATTTATATGAACAATTTTAATAATTATCAACGGTTGCTTGAATTGCTGTGCCATGGGTTTCATAGAATGGTTTCATCCCTGATTAGAAGTGTGAAATTGGAAGAAAGCACGTTCAATGTGTGGGGGTTGCCCACCTGAATTCCTGGAAAGGGTCCGGTACTCGTCTGTGGGTATGGCTGTCCTAGAGTCGTCCACCCTGAGCCGCTGTGGTTCAGCCTGCTCCTCACCCATCGCTGTGCTGCTGCCACGGAACCAAAGCAAAGACCATGGGCTGCTGTGCCGGCGGCAAGAATAATTACAGTCCAGAGCCAGTGGTATGTGCACAGAGGACATAGGAAGGGCCACATGCCAGGTATAGGAGGGGATCCCCGGTGATGGAAGGAGGGCCCTGGGTGTGCTTTGGAACAGACGCTGGGTTAGAGGCGCTCTCTGTTAATAGCGTCATACCCTTGCTGCATCAGGATCATCGTCCCACCTGCTTTTCATTCCTGGAGGTTTCCACCTCCACTGTAACCTGCACTGCTGCACATGCCTGCACATTCAGGGGGAGAGGGTCAGCCTGGGGCATTTAGTTGCCGAAAGCCATTCTGCAGTTTGTATCCTCCAGGGCTCTGGGAGGAAAATCAATCACAATCTTAGTTTTGAAGATGAGACTTTTCTGTTTCCTTCTGACAGTAAGGGTATCAATCAGCAAGAGTTGGATGGATTTCTGTTAGGTGTGGGGAATTCCTGTAAAGCTGTTTCTCATTCTCTTTGGAAATCAGCTTCTGTTTTCACAGTGGCCGTGAAAGAACACAGTTTGTGTTCTTATCATGGTGCCCACCCTCTGCGTATTTTGCTTTTAGCATCTGGAAGAGGACACAACTCTAGGCATTTATAAATAGCAATCTCTGGAATGTCAGGGTCACATTCTATAGATTATAAATGATTGGTAATAGAGCACAACTGTATGCCATGAACCTTCCTAATAGTTTACAGACAAAGGACGCATTTTGCACACAAGGCAACAGATGATATTTATGCGATGAAGACATCAGAGTAATCTACTTGCTGTTAGTATTAATATATTTCATATTATCACAGTACCAGTGCACTGGCCCAAGTACATTAACAGTATTTTCCAACATTTCACTGTCAAGAGCATATGCTATATGCTCAGGACAGGTAAGAGAATTGAGCTTATAATAGTGATTGTCACCGTTTGGTCAACATAACCATTAGTGGGAAATCATGACATCCTAGTTCCAGACTTGGCATTTAATGACTTATTTCCCGCATGTGGCTTCTTTGTGAGAGTCTGATTACATCTTGTGGGTTTTCTTGCCTTCGCCTTCTGGGATGTAGCACATCCCACTCTTGGTGCAGGAAAATCCTTCTCATCATCACATCTGTTGTCCTGTTCTCTGCTCGGTTCTTAGCGTAGCTTCTGAGGACCTTCCATACTCAAAGCTGACTTTGCAGTGTAGGGGATGAAAACTGTTCCCTTCTTATCTTCTGAGGTCTGTGGCTGGCCTAATAATTAAATTGACATGAGACAGGTTAATGGGAGAAAGGCAAATTTAATTTCATATGTATACAATTTCCACAAAGAAATGAGACTCAAAATCAGCCAGATGATCAAGGCTTATGTACCATCTGAGCTAAGAAAAGCGGTAGGGCTCTGAGGCTTCAAAGGGAAAGAGGGCTTTCACTGGGAGAGGAGAAGAACAAGATTTGGTAAACAGAGTTGCCCTGCATGCAGATAAGTCTCGCAGAGGAAGAAGTTATCTCTGGTGGTAGCTGTCTTCTTGTTACTGGCTCCGTTCTAATTTCTTCTAGGTGGTTAAAGGGGAGGCAAAACCCTTTTTCTAAGACTTCTGGGTTTTGACTGCCTTCAGTTCAAAATAATCCACAGGCCAAAGTAGCATATTCTGGGTTGGTTTTTCTGAATCCTCGCAGCAGCTCAGAGGTGGTGGCTTCAAATAATTGTTTTCTCTACCCTTCCTCAGGCCTTGCTGACCTCCTGTCTCCCTGATGGTCAGTCCAAGTCCCCCACCTTCTGCCCTGCCTGCGTCCATCAGCGGCGGGCCCTGGAGTGTGGTGCTTCTCCCTCAGCTACACGTGCCTCATCCTTCAGGTCTCACACTTGGCCTCGTCCACCGCTCTCTGCTCTCTCATCTGTACACTTTCAGCTCATCTGAATTTAACCAGGACTCTCTTCTGATACCTAACTGCTGTGTTCAGCTCAGTCACTCAGTCGTGTCCAACTCTTTGCAGTCCTGTGGATTGCAACATGCAGATTCTGTTCATCACCAACTCCCAGAGCTTACTCAAACTCACGTCCATGGAGTCGGTGAGGCCTTCCAACCATCTCATCCTCTGTCGTCCCCTTCTCCTCCTGCCTTCAGTCTTTCCCAGCATCAGGGTCTTTTCCAAAGAGTCAGTTCTTTGCATGAGGTGGCCAAAGTATTGGAGTTTCAGCTTCAACATCAGTTCTTCCAGTGAATATTCAGGACTGATCTCCTTCAGCATGGACTGGTTGGATCTCCTTGCAGTCCAAGGGACTCTCAAGAGTCTTCTCCAACACCACAGTTCAAAAGCATCAATTCTTCAGCGTTCAGCTTTCTTTATAGTCCAACTCTCACATCCATACATGACTACTGGAAAAACCAAAGCTTTGACTAGATGGAACTTTGTCAGCAAAGTGATGTCTCTGCTTTTTAATACTGCTGTGTGGTTTTGTACTTTTTCACATGCTGCTTTTGGGAGATGTGTTTTATGTCACCTTGAGGCAGGTGTGTTCTAGGTCTTGTCCTTTCTTTGTTGTTGGTGTGTTCTCTAAGATCTTCCTTTTCTACGTGGTTTCAGATTTGTCTTTGTTGTGATGGACCAGTATCCTGGATACTTAAGTCTCTATCCTCTTTTTTATCCTAACTGCCACTGTTTTAATTCAGCATCTTACCATTTCTTACTTGAATTTTTGTAATCATTTCCTAACTGGTTTCCTTGATTCTGATCTTACCATCAATCCTCTATTCTGACAATATGATATTCCTTTAATGCAAATCTTATAACTTGCTTAAAAATATTTGCTAGAAGTATGCCTGTCTTGCTTTTCTAATAAGAGCCTCATCCACAATATTCAGTGCAAATATTTTCTGTACAAAGCCCCTCTGGCTTTCACAGATACTTTCTTTAATGGTCTCATAGCCTCTGCTCCGTTTTTGTTAAAATATTTATCATATGTGTGCTCTCATGCATTTCCGTGCTGCTTTCTCCTTGACATTAAAATTGCCTCTTGGATGGAAGCCACACCCGCATCTTCCCTGGCATTTCTAACATCTGGCACTTCTCCCAGTGTGGAGCTGTTGTGTAAGCGCCGATTCTGAAATGTGAATCCTCTTTTCCCTCTGAACTTGCATCCCCACCTTCTCTCCTCACAGACTCACTGAAGGAAGGATGGGTGGCAGTCTGAGGATCCTTTTTATTCTCATGCAGAGATCTGGCCTCAACAATTTTGCCATGATGAACGGTGAACGCATTATTCTCATCCTTCCAGACAGCCCTTGCTGATGACTCCACCTCTCTCGATCTCTTTGTGTTTGGTTTTTATACTCTGTCTTAATGCCTTTGTTCTTATTTTCTACTTGTTTTAACTTAGTTTAAAACACAGATGTCACTAGAAAGGGGGCGAAACTTTTTTCTTCCCAACTGCAGTTGGAACATTTCTTTGGGCACAGGACATGCTAAATGAATGCTTGGTGAAGCAGTGAATGTGTTAATAAACCATCCTGTGCTGTAAAATAAAAAGGAGCAAGAAAAAAGTCATAAATGATTATTATCTGGCTTTTTGAAAAACAAAAACTAAGTATGAACTTCCAAGGAAAGTTTTCTAGGCTTTTTTTTTTTTTTAACATTTCCCTCTGAAGTATTCTGATGGGGAGATCTAATGAGTCATTAAGCTCTATGTTTCTGAGTGGCTTCTTACTACACAGTGGATGTTTCTTCAGGCTCAGTGCCTGGCTGTCTTTTTGAGCTGAGACCTCATGGAGTATGAAGGTGCTTAGAGCCTGAGTGACATCTGAAGCATTTAAATTTTTGAAATTATTTATATATATATTTTTTGGCTGTGCTGGGTCTTCGCTGCTGTGTGGGCCTTTTCTCCAGTTGTGGTGAGCGGGGTCAACTCTAAAGTTTCTGTGTGCAGGCTTCTCAGTGCAGCGGGTGCCTCTTGCAGAGCATGGGCTCTCGGGTGTGTGGGCTTCAGGAGCTGTGGGTCCCGGGTGCTACAGTACAAGCTATTAAGCTCTATGTTTCTGAGTGGCTTCTTACTACACAGTGGATGTTTCTTCAGGCTCAGTGCCTGGCTGTCTTTTTGAGCTGAGACCCCATGGAGTATGAAGGTGCTTAGAGCCTGAGTGACATCTGAAGCATTTAAATTTTTGAAATTATTTATATATATATTTTTTGGCTGTGCTGGGTCTTCGCTGCTGTGTGGGCCTTTTCTCCAGTTGTGGTGAGCGGGGTCAACTCTAAAGTTTCTGTGTGCAGGCTTCTCAGTGCAGCGGGTGCCTCTTGCAGAGCATGGGCTCTCGGGTGTGTGGGCTTCAGGAGCTGTGGGTCCCGGGTGCTACAGTACAAGCTCAATCGTTGTGGTGCACAGGATTAGTTGATTCTTCAGAATCAGGAACTGAACTCATGTTTCCTGCGTTGGCAGAGGATTATTTATCATTGAGCTTTCAGGGAAGCCGTGAAGCATGTTTTTGATTGAAATACACTAACACTGAGCATAGTAGGGTGGTTTTTAAACCAGTTTCTTCTTTAAAAAAAAATCTTGTTGTGTTTTATATCTCACTTTCTCATCCTTTTTTTGCTGTGTTTTTAATAACTCCATTGAGAATATAATTGACCTAATAATGGCATTTATTTAAATTATGCCTCGTGATGAGTTCTGACTTGTATATACCTGAGGAACTATGACCAACATTAAGGACATGAAGATGTCCATCGCCCTGCAAAGTCTGTTTGGGCACCTTGGTAATGGGCTCCTTCCACGATTGCGTTCCCATGCCCCGTCTGCACTGACGGGCACTTTCTGGAGTGTTATATGCATAAATCATATAATGTGTACTCTACTTTGTCTGCATTTTATTCCTTATTTTAGTTTTTGAGATTTATTCATAGTAAAGTGTGTGTCAATTGTTTCTTCTGTTTATTAGTGAACAGTATTGGTATATCCAATACAGTTTGGATATTGAAACTGTAACTGTGAATTCAGTTGGTATATCCAATTGAGCTGAATATACCAGAGTGTTTTTGTTCATTCATCTGTTGATGGCTCTTTTGGCTCTCTGCCTATTTGAGTATGACACAAAGAAGTCTGCTCTGCACATTCACGTAAACGTCTTTGTGTGCACGTGTGCGTTCACTTCTCTTGGGTAAATACACGGGGACATATTTTCTGGCACTTGTGGCAGGTGTACATCTAACTTCTTCTGAAATAACTAAGATATTTCTCGACAATGGTAGTGCTGATATATTCCCACTGGCAACCTGAGTGTTGTCGTCCCTCTTATCTATGGCGGTACTCTCTATGGTCAGTCATTTTAATGTTAGCCATTCTACTAGATGTGCAAGGCGTTTTTGTTTGCATGTCTGAACTGAACTGAATGACAAATGATGGTGAGCATGTGTTTATGTGATTATTTTCTAGATGGGCGTCATCCGGATGAGGCATCTGTTCAGATGTCTTGCCTATTATCTTGTTGGGGTGGTTCTTTTCTTATTACTGAGTTTAGAGAATTCCCTATATAATATGGCTTTAATTTCTTTATCAGATGTATGCTTTCAAATGTTTTGTCTTGACTTGTTTATCTTTCAGTGTGTCTTTTTCATCCCCTTGTCAGTGATGATGATGGCATCAACTCAATGGCCATGAGTGTCAGCAAACTCCGGAGACAGTGAGGGAAGGAAACCTGGGGTGCTGCATCCTGGCTCACAAGTTTCTGGACACAATTTAGAAACTGAAGTACAGTTCAGTTGCTCAGTCGTGTCCTACTCTTGGTGACCCCATGGACTGCACACACCCGCCTTCCCTGTCCATCCCCAACTCCTGGCGCTTGATCAAACAATCTGCATATCTGAGGTTATTGATATTTCTCCTGGAAGTCTTGATTCCAGCTTGTGCTTCATCCTGCCTGGCATTTCTCAATATGTATTCTGCACATAAGTTAAATAAGCAGGGTGACAGTATGCAGTCTTGAAATACTTCCAATTTGGAACCAGTCTGTTGTTCCATGTCCAGTTCTGTTACTTCTTGACCTGCATATAGATTTCACAGGAGTCAGATCAGGTGGTCTGATATTTCCATCTCTTTAAGAAATTTCCAGTTTGTTGTGATCCACATAGTCAAAGGCTTTGGTGAAATCAATAAAGCAGAAGTACATGATTTTCTGGAACTGTCTTGCTTTTTCAATGATTCAGTGGATGTTGGCAATTGGAGCATATAGATTTCACAGGAGTCAGATCAGGTGGTCTGATATTTCCATCTCTTTAAGAAATTTCCAGTTTGTTGTGATCCACATAGTCAAAGGCTTTGGTGAAATCAATAAAGCAGAAGTACATGATTTTCTGGAACTGTCTTGCTTTTTCAATGATTCAGTGGATGTTGGCAATTGGATCTCTGGTTCCTCTGCCTTTTCTAAATCCAACTTGAACATCTGGCACTTCTCAGGTCACACATACTGTTGAAGCCTGGCTTGGAGAATTTTGAGCGTTACTTTGTTAGTGTGTGAAATAAGTTCAATTGCTTGGTAGTTTGAACTTTCTTTGGCATTGCCTTTCTTTGGGATTGATGTGAAAACTGATCTTTTCCAGTCCTATGGTCACTGCTGAGTTTTCCAAATGTGCTGACATATTGAGTGCAGCACTTTAACAGCATCATCTTTTAGGATTTGAAACAGCTCAACTGGAATTCCATCACCTCCACTAGCTTTGTTCTTGGTGAAGCTTCCTAAGGCCCACTTGACTTCACATTCCAGGATGTCTGGCTCTAGGTGAGTGATCACACCATTGTGATTATCTGGGTCATGAAGATCTTTTTGTATAATTCTTCTGTGTATTCTTGCCACTTCTTCTTATTATCTTGTGCTTGAACTATAACAACAATCCAATAGTTCTAATCCCATATTTTTGACAAGTTTTTTCTCTACTGAATTACCTTTTTACCTTTGTCAAAATCAGCTGTGTTTGAGTTCCCTGAGTCATACTGCAGATTCCTATTGGCTTTGTACTTTACATATGATAATGTGTATGTTTCCATATTACTCTCTCCTTACATTCCACCCCCTCCTCACTCCCATATCCTAGAATCTATTTTCTTTGTGTCTGCATTTCCACCCTGCAAATGGGCTCATAAGTAGTGTCCTAAATTCCATGTATATGCGTTAGTATACGATACTTGTTTTTCTCTTTCTGACTTACTTCACTCTGTATAATAGGCTCGAGGTTCATCTACTTCATTAGAAATGACTCAAATCCATTCCTTTTTGTATCTAAGTAATATTCTATTGTATAAATGTACCACAGCTTATTTATCCATTCATCTGTCAGTGGGCATCTCATTTATTTCCTTGTCGTGAAAGTGAAAGTTGCTCAATAGTGTCCAACTCTTTGCAACCCCATGGACTAAACAGTCCATGGAATTCTCCAGGCCGGAATCCTGGAGTTGGTAGCCTTTCCTTTCTTTAAGGGATCTTTCCAATCCAGGGATCAAACCCAGGTCTCCTGCATTGCAGGCTGATCTTTACCATGTGAACCACCAGGGAAGCCCAAGAATAAGGGAGTGGGTAGTCTCTTCCTTCACCAGCAGATCTTCCTGACCCAGGAATTGAACTGGGGTCTCCTGCATTGCAGACAGATTCTTTATCAACTGAGCTATCAGGGAAGCCCTCAGTTCAGTTCAGCTGCTCAGTCGTGCCGACTCTGCGATCCCATGAATCGCAGCACGCCAGGCCTCCCTGTCCATCACCAACTCCTGGAATTCACTCAGATTCACGTCCATCGAGTCCGTGATGCCATCCAGCCATCTCATCCTCTGTCGTCCCTTTCTCCTCCTGCCCCCAATTCTTCCCAGCATCAGAGTCTTTTCCAGTGAGTCAACTTTTCGCATGAGATGGCCAAAAGTACTGGCGTTTCAGCTTTCGCATCATTCCTTCCAAAGAAATTCCAGGGCTGATCTCCTTCAGAATGGACTGGTTGGATCTCCTTGCAGTCCAAGGGACTCTCAAGAGTCTTCTCCAACACCACAGTTCAAAAGCATCAATTCTTCGGTGCTCAGCCTTCTTCACAGTCCAACTCTCACATCCATACATGACCACAGGAAAAACCATAGCCTTGACTAGACGGAACTTTGTTGGCAAAGTAATGTCTCTGCTTTGGTATATGCTATCTAGGTTGATCATAACTTTTCTTCCAAGGAGTAAGCGTCTTTTAATTTCATGGCTGCAGTCACTGCAGCCCTAGCTATTGTACATAGTGCTGCAATGAACACTGGAGTACATGTGTATTTTTCAATTTTGGTTTCACAGGGTATATGCATAGAAGTGGGATTTCTGGGTTATATGGTGGTTTTATTGCTAGGTTTTTAAAACTTAATTTATTTTTAATTGAAGGATAATTGCTTTAAAAATATTTTGATTTCTGCCAGTTATCAACATGAATTAGCCATAAGTGTACATTTATTCCCTCCCTCTTGAACCTCTCTCCCATCACCTTCCACATCCCACCCCTTAAGTTGTTACAGAGCTCCTGCTTGAGTTCCTTGAGTCATACAGCAAATTCCTGTTGGCTATCTATTTTGCATATGGTAATATAAGTTTCCATGTAACTCTCTCCATACATCTGTCTCCTTCCTCCTCACCACCCCATGTCCATAAGTTTGTTCTCTATATCTCTGTCTCCATTGCTGCCGTGCAAATAATTTCATCAGTACCGTCTTTCTAGATTCCATATATATGTGTTGGTATATAGTATTTATCTTTCTCTTTCTGACTTGCCTCACTCTGTGTAATAGGCTCTGGGTTCATCCAACTCAGTAGAACTGACTCAAATACATTTCTTTTTATGACTGAATGTTATTCATTGTATATATGTACCATAGGTTCTTTATCCATTCATCTGTTGATGGACATCTAGGTTGCTTCCATGTTCTAGCTATTGTAAATAGTGCTGCAGTGAACACCGGGGTACATGTGTCTTTTTCAATTTTGGTTTCCTCAGGGCATTTGCCAAATAGTCGGATTGCTGGGTCATGTGGTAGTTTTATTCCCAGATTTTTAAGCAGTCTCCAAACTGTCTTCCATAGTGGCTGTGTCAATTTATATTCCCATCAACAGTGCAATAGGATTCCCTTTTCTCCATGCCCTCTCTGGCATTTATTTTTTGTAGATTTTCTGATAATGACCATTCTGACTGGCATGAGGTGATCTCATTGTAGTTTTAATTTGTACTTTTCCAATAATGAGTGTTGTTGAGCATCTTTTCATGTATTTATTAGCCATCTGTATAGCTTCCTTGGAGAAATGTCTGTTTAGGTCTTTTTCCTACTGTGTCAATTTATATTCCCATCAACAGTGCAATAGGATTCCCTTTTCTCCATGCCCTCTCTGGCATTTATTTTTTGTAGATTTTCTGATAATGACCATTCTGACTGGCATGAGGTGATCTCATTGTAGTTTTAATTTGTACTTTTCCAATAATGAGTGTTGTTGAGCATCTTTTCATGTATTTATTAGCCACCTGTATAGCTTCCTTGGAGAAATGTCGGTTTAGGTCTTTTTCCTACTTTTTGACTGGGCTGTTTGTTTTTCTGGTATTGAGTTGTATGAGCTGCTTGTATATTTTGGAAATTAATCCTTTTCCTGTTGTTTCATTTGCTATTACTTTCTTCCATTCTGATGGTTGTCTTTTCACCTTCTTTATAGTTTCCTTTGCTGGGCAAAAGCTTTTAAATATAATTATGTCCTGCTTGTTTAGTTTTGCTTTTATTTCCATTACTCTAGGAAGTGGGTTGTGGAGAATCCTGCTGTGATTTATGTCACTGAGTGTTCTTCCTTTGTTTTCCTCTAAGAGTTTTATAGTTTCTGATTTTTCATTTAGGTCTTTAATCCATTTTGAGTTTATCTTTGTGTATGGTGTAAGGAAGTGTTCTAATTTCATTCTTTTACATGTAGGTGTCCAGTTTTCACAGCAGCACTAATTGAAGAGACTATTTTTGATCCATTGTATATTTTTGTGTCCTGTGTCAAAAATAATGTACCTGTGGGTGCGTTGGTTTATCTCTGGGCTTTCTATCTTTTTCTTTGATTTATATTGCTGTTTTTTGCCAGTACCATGCTGCCTTGAGAAACAACCTATAGGAGTGGAATGAGGAGGGAGGGAGAAGAGATTCAAGAGGGAGATGACACAGTTATACCCATGGGTGATTCATGTTGATCTTTGGCAGAAACCAACACAAGAGTATAAAGCAATTATCCTTCAATTAAAAATAAATAAATTTAATTATAAAAAAGAAGTTGTATGTATATAAAATGGAATATTACTTAGCCATAAACAGGATGAGATAATGCCATTTACAGCAACATGGATGGGCCTAGACACTGTCATACTGAATGAAGTAAGTCAAAAAGAGAAAGAGAAATATTTTATGATATCCCTTATAAACAGAATCTTTACATATTGTATAAATGAACTTATTTACAAAATAGAAATAGAGCCACAGATGTAGAAAACAAACTTCTGTTTACCAGGGGAAAGGAGGTGCAATAAGTTGGGAGATTGGGATTGACATATACATACTACTGTATATAACACAGATAACTAATAAGGACCTACTCTATAGCGTATAGCAGAGGGAACTTTCCTCGATACTCTGTAATGATGTATATGAGAAAAGGATCTAAAAAAGTGTGGATATGTACAACTGAATCAGTTTATTGTACAGCAGAAATTAACACAATATTGTAAATTGAGTATACTACAATAAAAATTAAAATAGATAACAAATAGATAAAAAGAATTTGAAGAAAAAACAGTTGTGTTTGGGTCTATTTCTGGATAGTCAATTCTGTTTCACTGCTCTTCTGTCTATCTTTATGACAATTCCACATTATCACAATCACGGTGATTGTTGTAATAATTTTTGAAATGAGGTGGTAGTAGTCCTATGACTTTGTTCTTTTTCAAATGTTCTTTTGGCTTTGTTAGACCTTTTGTATTTCTGTATGAATTTTACAATCTATTTGTCAGTTGCTACAGAGATGCTGAGATTTTTGACTGGAATAGCTTTGAGTATGCAGATTGTTTGGAGAAGGACTAATGGGTAAGGGCTAATATTAGCCTTGTTCAGTTTTCCAGCCAATGAATGTTGCATATCAAACCATTTATTTAGGTTTTAAAACTTTTCCTTCACCAGTGTTTAACAGTTTCCATTGTTCAGAACTTTCACATCTTTTGTCATATTCATCTCTTGTTTCTTATTTTTGGATGCTATCATTGATGTAGATATTTTAGCTGTAATTTCCAATTGATTGTTGCTAAATGTAGAAATAAAACTGGTTTCTGTGTGTTGGTCTTGTATCCTACAGTTTTTTAAAAAAAACTTATTTGTTCTAGTAGCTTTTTGGTAGAGCTTGGATTTTTCTACAGAGTGAATCATGTTATCTGCAAATAAAGACAGTGTTACCTTATCCTTTCCAATCTAAATACTTTTTATTTCTTTTTCTTGACTTATTACACTGACTAGGATCTCTTGTTCAGTGTTGGGAAGTGGTGAGAATACTATCTTTGTCTTATTCCTGACTTTAGAAGGATAGAGTTGGTCTTTTTTCCCATTAGTCATGATGTTTATATTAGGTATTCATAGATGCTATTTATTAGATTGAAGTTCTCTATTGATAGTTTGTGGAGTTTTTTCAATGAACAATGGATGTTGAAATTTGTTAAAATTGTTTCCTCTTCATCTATTAGGATGATAATATGATTTTTCTTTTGTTAATATGTTGGATTACATTGGTCAATTTAAAAATATTAAACTTACCTTGGATTGCTGAGGTAAGTTCAACTTGGTCAAGGTGTATTATATTTTACTAGTAATTGAATTTGATTTGTTAAAAATTTGGTTGAAAATTTCACATGAAATTTCAGCATGGATATTGATCTGCAGTTTTCTATTCTTATGTTTTCTTTGTCCGATTTGGGTATCAGGGTAATTTTGACCTCAGAAATAAGCTGGGAATCATGCTCTACTTGTTAATTTTCTGGAAGAGTTTGCATAGACTTCATATTAATCCTTCCTTTTACGTTTGGTAGAATTCAGAATTGAAACAATAATTGTTGTGGGGAAATTTTTTAACTAAAATCTTGATTTCCTCAATAGGTGTAGGGTTTTTCATGTTATCTATTGCTTTTTGAGTAAGTGTTAATAGTTGTGTCTTTGAAAAATTTGATCATTTCATCTGAGTTGTGGAATGTATGAGCATGAATTTGTTCATGAAATTCTCTTATTTTTAAAACATATGTAGACCCTGAAATGATGTCATATACTTATTTTACTTCTTAGTCAGCTTTTGGTTTCATTGTTCTATTTTGTTTTTGTTTCCTATTTCATTGATTTCTAGTTTAATGTTTATTATTCTTTTTCTTCTACTTACTTTGGCTCTCACTTGATCTTTCTTTTGCCCAGTATTTTAAGGTAAGAGCAAAGGAAATTGATTTGAAAACTTATTTTCTAAAAAAAGAACTTCAGTGATACGGTTTTTTAGGCTTCTTTAATAGCCCCCAGAATTCTAATATGATATGTTTTCATTTTCATTCAGTTCTAAAAGCTTTATTATACTTTTTATTTCTACTTTTTTCCCCTCTGTAGTTTATATTGCTATCTTCTATCTCACTAATTTTCTTCTGCAGAGTCTAGGCTGCAGTTATTCCCATCTACATATTTTTAACCTTGAATATAGTTATTTTCATTTCTGAAAGTTCAGTCCTTTTTATGTCTTGATGGTGGTTTAGCCGCTAAGTTGGGTCCGACTCTTGTGACCAACCACGTGGACTGTAGTCTGCCAGGCTCCTCTGTCCGTGGGATTCTCCAGGCAAGAATACTGGAGTGGGCTGCCATATCCTTCTCCAGGGGATCTTCCCAACCCATGAATCCAGGTCTCCTCCACTGCAGGCAGATTCCTTACTGACTGAGCTATGAGGGAAGCCATTTTATGTCCTACATGTCTCTTAAGTTTTTGTGTTACACAGTAGAGTTATGATAACTTTTTAAATGTATTTTTCATATAATCCTAGTTTTTTTTTTTTAAGTTCTCAGTCTGTCCCCTTTTGATCCATTGATATGTAATACACATCTCCAGGCTCCTCTGTCCGTGGGATTCTCCAGGCAAGAATACTGGAGTGGGCTGCCATATCCTTCTCCAGGGGATCTTCCCAACCCATGAATCCAGGTCTCCTCCACTGCAGGCAGATTCCTTGCTGACTGAGCTATGAGGGAAGCCATTTTATGTCCTACATGTCTCTTAAGTTTTTGTGTTACACAGTAGAGTTATGATAACTTTTTAAATGTATTTTTCATATAATCCTAGTTTTTTTTTTTTAAGTTCTCAGTCTGTCCCCTTTTGATCCATTGATATGTCCCGATTATCAGTTATAAATATTTTCATGCCCAGTAATCATTATTGGAATCAAGACATTATGAATTTTAACTTGCTTTTGTGCTTGATATTTTTGACTTTCTGTAACTATTCTTAGGCTTTGTTCTGGGACACTGTTAAATTCTTTGGAAACTGCTTTATCTTGCAGAGTCTTGCTTTTACTATTGATTAGGTAGAAGTGGAACACTGTTCAGTCTAGGTTTAGTTATTCCCCGTTATTGAGGAAAGGCCTTGTGAACGGACCATTGAATCTGGTTCTGATAGAGTAGTCAGTGCTCATCCCTAATTCAGGAATTTAAAAAGAAAATTATTCCTAGTTTTTTTTTGCATCCATGGTAAGTGTCTGACTCTCTATGACCCCATGGACTGTAGCCTGCCAGGGTTCTCTGTTCATTGGTTTCTCGATGGAAGAATACTGGCCTGGATTGCCATGCCCTCCTCCAAGGGATCTTCCCTACCCAGGGATTAAACCAGTGTTTCTTAAGTCTTTTCAATTGGCAGCTATGTCCTAGTGGTAACACTAGAACCACCTGGAAAGTCCCAAGTTCATTTTTAAACCATCAGTCCATCCTAAAGGACATCAGTCAGTCCTGGATGTTCATTGGAAGGACTGATGCTAAAGCTGAAACTCCAATATTTTTGCCACCTCATGCGAAGAGTTGACTCATTGGAAAAGACTCTGATGCTGGGAGGGATTGGAGGCAGGAGAAGAAGGGGACGATAGAGGTTGAGATGGCTGGATGGCATCACTGACTCAATGGACATGAGTTTGAGTAAACTCCAGGAGTTGGTGATGGACAGGGAGGCCTGGGGTGCTATGATTCATGGGGTCGCAAAGAGGCAGAAACGACTGAGCAACTGAACTGAACTGAATGTTCACCTGAATATTTGTATTTCTGCTTCACAGTTGGCTTTTCAATCTGTTTTTCCTAATTCTATTATTTAGAAATATTCAGTTCAGTTCAGTTGCTCAGTCATGTCTGATTCTTTGTGACCCCATGATAGCAGCATGCCAGGCTTCCCTGTCCATCACCAACTCCCAGAGTTCACCCAAACTCATGTCCATTGAGTCTGCGATGCCATCCAGCCCTGTCTCTTATACACATCTCGATACTCTGTAATGATGTATATGAGAAAAGGATCTAAAAAAGTGTGGATATGTACAACTGAATCAGTTTATTGTACAGCAGAAATTAACACAATATTGTAAATTGAGTATACTACAATAAAAATTAAAATAGATAACAAATAGATAAAAAGAATTTGAAGAAAAAACAGTTGTGTTTGGGTCTATTTCTGGATAGTCAATTCTGTTTCACTGCTCTTCTGTCTATCTTTATGACAATTCCACATTATCACAATCACGGTGATTGTTGTAATAATTTTTGAAATGAGGTGGTAGTAGTCCTATGACTTTGTTCTTTTTCAAATGTTCTTTTGGCTTTGTTAGACCTTTTGTATTTCTGTATGAATTTTACAATCTATTTGTCAGTTGCTACAGAGATGCTGAGATTTTTGACTGGAATAGCTTTGAGTATGCAGATTGTTTGGAGAAGGACTAATGGGTAAGAGCTAATATTAGCCATGTTCAGTTTTCCAGCCAATGAATGTTGCATATCAAACCATTTATTTAGGTTTTAAAACTTTTCTTTCACCAGTGTTTAACAGTTTCCATTGTTCAGAACTTTCACATCTTTTGTCATATTCATCTCTTGTTTCTTATTTTTGGATGCTATCATTGATGTAGATATTTTAGCTGTAATTTCCAATTGATTGTTGCTAAATGTAGAAATAAAACTGGTTTCTGTGTGTTGGTCTTGTATCCTACAGTTTTTTAAAAAAAACTTATTTGTTAGTTCTAGTAGCTTTTTGGTAGAGCTTGGATTTTTCTACAGAGTGAATCATGTTATCTGCAAATAAAGACAGTGTTACCTTATCCTTTCCAATCTAAATACTTTTTATTTCTTTTTCTTGACTTATTACACTGACTAGGATCTCTTGTTCAGTGTTGGGAAGTGGTGAGAATACTATCTTTGTCTTATTCCTGACTTTAGAAGGATAGAGTTGGTCTTTTTTCCCATTAGTCATGATGTTTATATTAGGTATTCATAGATGCTATTTATTAGATTGAAGTTCTCTATTGATAGTTTGCGGAGTTTTTTCAGTGAACAATGGATGTTGAAATTTGTTAAAATTGTTTCCTCTTCATCTATTAGGATGATAATATGATTTTTCTTTTGTTAATATGTTGGATTACATTGGTCAATTTAAAAATATTAAACTTACCT
>SJYC01112435.1:0-65506 GCA_006408675.1 Madoqua kirkii | reverse complement strand
CAGATATGCAGATGATACCACCCTTATGGTAGAAAGTGAAGAGGAGCTAAAAAGCCTCTTGATGAAAGTGAAAGAGGAGAGCAAAGAAGTTTGCTTAAAGCTCAACATTCAGAAAAGGATCATGGCATCTGGTCCCATCACTCCATGGGAAATAGATGGGGAATCAGTGGAAACAGTGTCAGACTATTTTTTTGGGCTCCAGAATCACTGCAGATGGTGACTGCAGCCATGAAATTAGAAGACGCTTACTCCTTGGAAGAAAAGTTATGACCAACCTAGATAGTATATTCAAAAGCAGAGACATTACTTTGCTGACTAAGGTCCGTCTAGTCAAGGCTATGGTTTTTCCTGTGATCATGTATGGATGTGAGAGTTGGACTGTGAAGAAGAATGGGCGCTGAAGAATTGATGCTTTAGAACTGTGGTGTTGGAGAAGACTCTTAAGAGTCATTGACTGCAAGGAGATCCAACCAGTCCATTCTGAAGGAGATCAACCCTGGGATTTCTTTGGAAGGAATGATGGTAAAGCTGAAACTCCAATACTTTGGCCACCTAATGCGAAGAGTTAACTCATAGGAAAGGACTCTGGTGCTGGGAGGGATTGGGCTCAGGAGAAGGGGACGACTGAGGATGAGATGGCTAGATGGCATCACGAACTCGATGGATGTGAGTCTGAGTGAACTCCGAGAGAAGGTGAAGGACAGGGAGGCCTGGCGTGCTGCGATTCATGGGGTCACAGAGAGTCGGACATGACTGAGCGACTGAATTGTTATGAATCTAAATTTGACAGTTATGTTACTATTGTAGAGGTTCAGTACAGCTCATTTAAAGGTAAATGTTACATTTTTTGTTATGGTGGTGTGGTTGTTGAATCCGATTTACTATTTCAGCTTTTTTTGTTTCATATTTCTCAAAACTAATATTTTGACAGATGAGGTGTCTGATGGCTGAGTTTTGGGAGAGTAAGCATGCATCTGTTGAACACAAGTGAAGTGGGAATTTTAGAGGAGATTGCAGAAAGGCTTTAATGAGCTTTAAAGAGTGAAAAATAGCCCCATAAATGTATTTTCCCCCTCCCATTAGGCTATTTATTCACTTTTCTCTTCCCTTTCCTTTCGTTCTTCTTCTATTTTACCTCTTTTCTTAACTATATATATTTTTTATCAGTAAATTTTTTTTCTGTCTTCTGTTTTTATATTTTTGGAAAAGACTTTTAAGCCTTTTTCTCACTGTGGATTGCTTCTCACTATGCTTTTATATGCAGAGAACCATCTCCCATAAATGTTTTATAATTGCGAATTGAATTCTAATAGATTTCACTCTGACATTCACAGCGAAGTTGCAAAAGAAATGGAAAAAAAATGTAATAGTTAATAAATACTTTTTTAAACCAAGAAACATGCTGAAACATTCCCTGTGCTTTTATCTTTGTGAAGTGTATGGGTACCTACTCTAGAGTTTTCTCCCTGTTTCTAATTCCAAGAGGCAAATCGGCTGATGGCATTTAGTCATGTCAATCTATCTGCCCCCTTTACCAAGGTGTAATCAGTTGGCCTTTCTTTGGCAGTCCAGGAGGCTAACCTGGCAGCCTCCCTTACATCTGTCTTTTCTGCAGATTGCATGAGTGTGGTTTCATCCTATTTGCTGGGCGTGATTCACAGAAAGTTACTTAGGGATGAGCAAGGACTCTTGGTGCTAAGGTAACGAGGGAGGCGGGGTGAAGGAAATGCCAGTGATTTCTAAGTCCTTTCCTAAGTCTGTCATTCAAAGAAAAATGAACACATTGACAGCACCTACCTTGATCAGGGTATGGAGATAGAAATGTGAGGGGAGCATTGCTACTTGGTCCTCAAGGTGCCTGTATTTCCAACCAGCTTTCTTTAGCTACTGTTTGTGTGGTTCATTGTCTGTCACTTGGAAAGTGCTTGCCGTGGAAGTGGAGTGAGATAGGCCAGTCTCTGTTTACAGCCCAGGGGAATAGAAGGAACTTTCTTTGTGCCCTCTCCGAAACTCTAGTTAAGAGGAGTAAAGAGTAATGGAGTGAAAGTGAAAGGTGGTGTTTGCTCCCTGTTTGCTCCTTTGTTGGAGGTCCCACTTCTCTGCAGGATTTGAGAGGTGCATGGGAAATTGTGCTAGACACCAGATATGGGTGGACATACAGAGGGGAGCGATGCTACTTTTATGCTCAGGCATTGAAAAGCTAGTTGGTTACTGAGCAGATCATACTCTATAGACTTTGCATCTTTCCCCAGACTTTCGTTCTTAGGCAAAAGTCTAATAGTGTGATTTTTAAAAAGAAGTATATGTAGCTAATGTTTCTTTCCAGGGATCTCAAGGGAGAATTACATTATTTTAATAATAATAAATGCTTACACTTTTAGAATGACCATTACTTATCCTATTTAAATAGGATAACATAGTTCTTTAGAAGATTTTTCCCAACCTTGTGCTTACAAGTAATTAAATTTTTAGAATTAAGCTTCCTATATAGTTAGCATTCTGAAGAATCTATGGGGATCTGAAAACTGCAAGGCCATGTTCTTCCAAAAAAGCCTTGTATGTTACAAGGAGTTTAAAAATGTATGTGAGTTTGCACTGGAATGTGTTTTAAGCATATATTTTGTTGTGCTATCTCTTTTTCAATCCCCCAAATATGTTTTTATTATTTATGTCAAAATTTCCTCAAATTCATTGCATGTTGACCGTTTCTGGGCTGCAATATTACATTGTCAGAGACAGTTCAATAGAACTTCAGCAGATACTCCATGTACAGGCTTTTTAAAAGAATGTTTTGACTTTTAAGACTTTCACCATCAGTGGTGGTCAGGTCCTCTTGATTTACTGTGAACTCTGGCCGGACCCTCTGTAATGGTCTGACTTGTTCCAGAGCAGTGTGGGTCTGCAAGTTGCTGGAGAGTTAAGAGTTAGATTGCTTAGAGTCTTGCAAAGACAAGTCCCCAGGTCAATCCAGGTAGTGGCTGATCCAGGGCCAAGATGAGAGTCCATTCTGACTCAGTATGTGTGATGTCCCTATTGTAATAGATATGACTGAACCCACAACAGAGTCCAAAGAAGGCACCATTTACTTTATCAGGGTGTATTAGCCTATGGAAAGGAGTTTGGACAGTGAGAGAAGGGATGTCCATAACTTAGACTCCTTAAGATTTGCTGTGGGAAGAAACCTCAAATAGTATAAAATTTCCACTTCAGGGAGAAATAATATAAGCTCATACACCAGTGCATTTCATTTTTTGTTTTTGTTTCATGGTTATTTACATAGAATTTACTTCTTACTTTCTTACTTAAACTACCATGAAAGCAAAGATTATCAACATTTTTAATAAATACCATGAAAAGAAAAATTGCCTTTCAGTGCCTGAAATGGGTTCCTTGTATTTTCTGTCTCAGAATCAAACTCTGCTGTTAGGTTCTAGGACACAGGATGGTTTATGTATTTCCCTTATCTATAAGCTATAATCCTCAATTCTGTTACTTTGAACAAAATATTATCTGTTAGATCCGTTAAGAATAAGAAAATTAAGACTATTGTTCACTTATTCTTTCTTCCTTTATTTGTGTAGATCCAAGTTTCTGACCTATATCAATTTTTCTTCTCTGAAGAACTTCTGATACTTTTTGCAAATCAGTTCTGTTGGCAACAAATTCCCTCCCATTTATGTTTGTCTGAGAAAGTCTGTGTCTCTTTCCTTTTAAAGGATAATTTTCCTAGATGGAGAATTCTAGGTTAGTGGTCTGTTTCTTTTATCAATTTAAATATTTCACTCCATTTTTGTCTTGTTTTCATAATTTCTTAAGTAGTCTGATGTTATTCTTATCCTTGTTCTTCTACAGGTAAGGTGTCTTTCCTCTGACTTTTTTCTCTATCTTCCCATAGTCTGTATTTTAATAGGGCATGCCTAAGTGTAAATATATACCTGTATTTTTTTTTCCTGTTTTTTTCTGCTTTGTGTTCTCTGAGCTTTTTATATTTGTGGTTTGGTGTCTGTTACTAACTTTGGAAAATTCTCAGCTATTATTTAATATTTTATTTCTTTCCCACTACATATATTTTATACATTTTGTAATTATCTCACAGTTCTTAGGGCTTCCCTGTGGCTCAGCTGGTAAAGAACCCACCTGTATTACGAGAGACCTGGGTTCAATCCCTGGGTTGGGAAGATTCCCCTGGAGAAAGGAAAGGCTACCCACTCCAGTATTCTGGCCTGGAGAATTCCATGGACTATATCCATGGGGTCCCATGGCGTCAGGCACAACTGAATGACTTTCACTTTCATTTTCACAGTTCTTAAATAGTCTATTTTGTTTCTTTCATTCTTCTCAGTTTGAGATGTCTCCGTTGACATTTTTGAGCTCAGTGATTCTTTCCTCAACTCTGTCTAGCCTACTAATGAACCCATCAAAAGCATTCTTTCCTTCTGTTGTTTTTAGTGTCTAATATTTAAGCTTATGTTACCCATCTTTTCTTGCATATTTCCCTTTGGAATTTGCACTTTTCCCCTGGGAATCCTTAGCATATTAGTCATAGTTATTTAAAACTTCCAGTGAGGTAATTCTTGAATCTCTGAGTTTGAATCTAATGGTTGCTTTGTCTCTTCACACTGTGGTTTTGGCCTTTACCGTATCTTGTAATTTCTTGTTGTAAGCTAGATGCGATGTGTTAGATAAAGGAAGCTAAGGTAAACTGGCTTGTAGTGTGAGGTATTATGTTTATCTGGTTAGGGATTAAGCTATGTTTAATCTTTGCTTTTACCACCATTTTGGCAGAAAGCAAAGAGAGCTAAAGAGCCTATTGATGAAAGTGAAAGAGCAGAGGGTAAAAGCTGGCTTAAAACTCAACAGTCAAAATAACTAAGATCATGATGTCCAGGCCCATCACTTCATGGCAAATAGATGGGGATAAATGTAAACAGTAACAGACTTTATTTTCTTGGGCTCCAAAATCACTGCAGAAGGTGACTGGAGCCATGAAATAAAAAGACGCTTGCTCCTTGGAAGAAAAGCTATAACAAACCTAGATAGCATATTAAAAAACAGTGACAATTACTTCACTGACAAAGATCCGAAGAGTCAAAGCTATGTTTTTTCCCAGTAGTCATGTATGGATGTGAGAGTTAGCCTATAAAGAAGACTGAGCACTGAAGAACTGATGCATTTGAACTGTGATGTTGGAGAAGACTCTTGAGAGTCCCTGGGACTGCAAGGAGATTCAACCAGTCCATCCTAAAGGAGATCAGTCCTGGGTGTTAATTGAAAGGACTGATGTTGAAGCTGAAACTCCAATACTTTGGCCACCTCATGAGAAGTGTTGACTGATTGGAAAAGACCCTGATGCTGGGGGGGATTGGGGGCAAGAGGAGAAGGGGACAACAGAAGATGAGATAGTTGGATGGCATCACTGACTCAATGGACTTGAGTTTTCACAAGCTCTGGTAGATACTGAAGGACAAGGAAGCCTGGCATGCTGCAGTCCTTGGGATCTCAGAGTTGGACATGACTGAGCAACTGAACAACAATAACTCTTGGCTATAGCTTTTGGAGGCTAAAATTTCACTGATATCCATGTTTTTGTCTGTTTGGCTTTGCTTAGAGACTCCTTAGATTCAGTTACAGCCTTTTAGTTGAGTTGTCTTCTGTTTTTTTAGTTCTTCTCATCTGTCATTGATATGTAAGTCCTGCTGGTGTGGTGATGAGGTGTGGAATGAAAGAATATGTCCACAATCCTGTGATCATGTGTTAGTCTTTCAGTGGCCTGTTCCTTTGGGCTGTGACTTTCTTAAGCACTTCTCAGCCTTTTTCTCCACCTTATGTGAAACAGGAAGGCTAAAGGGGCTAGAATTGAGTGTTTTACCTTCCCTGACTTTGGCTGCTGCTGCTGCTGCTGCTAAGTCGCTTCAGTCGTGTCCGACTTTGTGCGACCCCATAGACGGCAGCCCACCAGGCTCCCCCGTCCCTGGCATTCTCCAGTCAAGAACACTGGAGTGGGTTGCCATTTCCTTCTCCAATGCATGAAAGCGAAGTCGCTCAGTTGTGTCCAACTCTTTGCGACCCCACAGACTGCAGCCTACCAGGCTCCTCTGTCCATGGGATTTTCCAGGCGAGATACTGGAGTTGAGTGCCGTCACCTTCTCCGACTTTGGCTAGGCTCTGGTAAAACAGTTTTCCTTGAGGATGAGCCTTTGTTAAGGGGGGCAGGAGAACTCTGCATGTTTCAAAATGGTTTCTATTCCCCTCACCTTATTAAAAGCACAAAGGAATTTTTCTATAGTCTTCATTCTGAGGACATGATGGGGTTCTTGTTAAAAACTCACAAAGCGTGGGAGCCCTCCTAAGAGTGGGCCTCCAAAAATTTTAGTGCTCAGGGTCGTCTATGCCAAAGCTCTAGCAGTTAGTCACTCTACTTCTGAGAGCTGTTCTTCTCTGTCTCTGTCTTTCTGTCTCCTCAGTTATCAAGCAGTAGTTCTGTGGCCTCAGTTCTCACATGAATCTAAGAAGAATTTTTGAATTTCAGTGTGGTCACCTTTTTTTTTCCCATTGTGAGAACAGGAAGGACAACTTCTAACCTCTTTAATGTTGGAGTGGATACCAAAATCTCTCTGTAGGTTCTAGAGTCTCCTCCCCCAGGAGTGCGAAGCACAAGACTTGTATTGTAGGCATGTGATTCTTGTGGACCTCCCCTTTCCTCACCAAGAAGGGCACTAGAAACACATGTGTGTTTAGCATGATCCAAACAAGAGAAGAAGCACAAGCTGGAATCAAGATTGTAGGGATAAATGTCAGTCACCTCAGATGTGCAGATGACACCACCCTTATGGCAGAAAGTGAAGAGGAACTAAAGTGAAAGAGGAGAGAGAAAAAGTTGATTTAAAGCTCAACATTCAGAAAACGAAGATCATGGCATTTGGTCCCATCACTTCATGGGAAATTCATGGGGAAACAGTGGAAACAGTGGCTGACTTTATTTTGGGGGGCTCCAGAATCAGAGCAGATGGTGATTGCAGCCATGAAATTCAAAGACGCTTACTCTTTGGAAGGAAAGTTATGACCAACCTAGACAGCAATTCAAAAGCAGAGACGTTAGTTTGCCAACAAAGGTCCATCTAGTCAAGGCTATGGTTTTCCCAGTGGTCATGTATGGATGTGAGAGTTCGACTGTGAAGAAGGCTGGGCACTGAAGAATTGATGATTTTGAACTGTGGTGTTGGAGAAGATTCTTGAGGGTCCCTTGAACTGTAAAGAGATCCAATCAGTCCATTCTAAAGGAGATCAGCCCTGGGATTTCTTTGGAAGGACTGAGGCGAAAGCTGAAGCTCCAGTACTTTGGCCACCTCATGCGAAAAGTTGACTCATTGGAAAAGACCCTGATGCTGGGAGGGATTGGGGGCAGGAGGAGAAGGGAGCGACAGAGGATGAGGTGGTTGGATGGCATCACAGGCTCGATGGACATGAGTTTGGGTGAACTCTGGGAGTTGGTGATGGACAGGGAGGCCTGGCGTGCTGTGATTCATGCGGTCGCAAAGAGTCGGACATGACTGAGCGACTGAACTGAACTGATCTGAAACAAGAGAAATGAACTGTCGTTTGCTGTTGTGTTTTCTCTTCCTCTTTCAGTTTCTTGACAATGTTTGGAGCACAAGGTCAGCTTGGAGTTCTAAGTCTACCTCTGACACTTATCAGTTGGGGGAACTGAAACAAGTTAGTTAGTAATCAGTCTGTGCTTTTGGTTTCCTTACCTGGCAGGAATGGTTACCAATGCATGTGTTCTCCTGATTGGTATGAGGGTCAAAACAGAAAAAAAACACAACAACAGTATATTGAGATGTTTTAAAATGAGACATCAGGCTATGAATTTCTCTGTGCTGATTTGATTTGGCAGCTGTAACTATCATGGTATCAGCCCTTAGACATTTGAAAGGTACCTGCATTGGGAAACAAGCAGAGTTCCTTGTGCAGTCCTAATCTTCTTAGTCTCCCTTTGTTGTACAAATTCTCCTGTGACCTAATAGTTCTGCTTAAGGCTATGTCTAAATCCTTTGCTCCACAGGGAAGACTTTAACCAAAAAAAAATGGAAAGGAAAAAAAAAAAAAGAAATGAACATTACTCAAAGCTGGAAGCAGTAGAAATGGGTTAGAAATATGTGAGACTTCTTCCTTTGATATGCATAGTTGTGAGTTGCAAAGCACCTTAGAGTGTGTGCATTCATACTTTACGAGTTTGAAGCAGTGTAGATAATATGGAAAAGATCTTCAAGTATTTTTTCTATGGCTTTATTGAAAAAGCTGTCGTCATTATCACATGAAAACCTGGTGACTAAAGTGAAGGTACATGTGTCCTCACGAGTGTTATCTTCTTATTGGTGTTAAAATGTATTTCATTTGGATAGCCTTACCCTATGTAACCATCCTCTATGTATGATACAGAACAGAAGCCTTCAGTTGCTTCAGATGCAAACGTAGGGCATTATCAGTCACAAATAATGCCATACTGCTCAGAGCTATTGCTCTGAGCGAAGGCTAAACACTCTTCTGAGTTGACTGTTCTCTTGGAGCGATGGAAGACAATGCTTGCATTACAGGGATTTTTGTTTTTCACCAAATACTTTTCCCTAAATATTTCATAGAAATGTAGAGCAGAGCTTGATGATGTTTAGCGTGGAAACTATTATATTTGAAAAGATGTTTGCTTTCCTGTCACTTGATCCTTTTCTCCACTCCATCACCTTAAAATCTGGATTGTGTGCAGTTGCCACTGTTTTCGATGAGGCCGTGGGCTTGTGTGGGACAGTGAATAGCCCAGCACGCATCTCATGAGGTCTGGTGAGGGCCCAGTGAAGCATCCTTCTGTCACGCCCCCGTTGAGCAAATGGCAGTGTTCTCTAATAAATTAAAAGTGGAATTTTAAAAATGGAGATAAGGCAGGCAGTATATACTTAATGTGATCCATTAATATGACATGTCAATTTTTCATGGAAAAAACTGCTTCCTCAGATAGTAGTGTTCAGCTTCATTTCTGGTGGTAAACTTGTGATAGGAACAGTGCATCCTTAGGTCTTCATGGTCTCTGAGAATATAAATCAATGGTCACGTTAGCCAACAAGGAAAGGTCTTTAACTGACCGTTATAACCTTCCTCCAGCTTTCTATCCACTTGGCCTCTTATCTCTCATTAGTGTTAAAATGTCTTCTGTTGGACATTCTCCCACGTGCACTGTGATAAACCAGACAGAGAGTGTCTCTGAAAGGAAGGCGAGGGAGCAACTTGGAACTTGAGATCAGCCACTTGGAACTGAGCAGGATATTCAAGCAGAGGTTGGAGTTTGGAACAGAATGATCTCCTGCTTTATTACCAACTCTCGTTTTTTATAAGTACATTCTCGTTAGCCCAGTTTACTCTGGACTCACTCACAACAAACTACTGGGAAGAATCAGTAAGTTCTTGTAGCTGCTTGGACCGACACATGACATTAGGCAGATGAATAACCTTGTTTCTTGTAATTTTGGTTTCCTGGAGTTTCAGTCATTAAACAGTCTGCTTGGCTTGCCTCTATGTAGAGTGATATGGTGCATGGAAGTGACCCCTGTGGGACCACAGGCACCCCGGGCCCTGTTTTGGGGATCCTTCTGTGTGAACCGCATGCACCCCTTTCACTTTCTGTGGCTTTGCCTTCTGTCTTCCTTTCCCCCTCTTGGCCTTCCTCATGTGCTCTTTCCTTCTCTGTTAGGAACATGTGTAATTAAATCATCCCTTGCCCTGTGTTGTCATAAAACTCATACCTAAGACAAAGAGAAGAGGGGAAAAGATACCAGTGACAGAGGAACACACAGGCCGTGTGAGAAAACAAAAAAGAAAAATAAAGGCAGAGTGAAAAAGGCCAAAGTCTTAGGATCTCAGAACCTGAGAAGGTGCTTGTTATCTAACTAATGCTAAAACATTTCTGGAGAAAGAAGGAAGGGAGGGAGATGGGATAAAGAGTGGAAGGGGAAGCAACGACGCTCTGAGAAAAGGCAGAAGGCAAGCAGAAGAGGGGAGACTAAGTGGTCAGAACTCTGGGTTATTTCTAATGTGTGAAAATGAGAGGGCTTGTGTGATGCCCTCTCCAGAGGTCAAAATGCTAACCTCCCTGTGCTTGTCTCCCAGGAAAGTTTGGTCAACATTGTGTCCCAGGGTTTATGCTGACACCAGCAGGCCAGCACCAGGCTCAAGGATGATTTGTACTTGGCTCAAGCAGTAACCTTATTGTTCCTCAAGAAATCACTTTCTTTCCTTACTTGCCTAGAATGAAATGATTAGCTTTTCTTCCAATTGATTGTCCCCAGGGCTTTGTAGCTGTTTTAGTACAAGAATTTCAGTTGATGCTCTCACTTTCCACAGGAATATTGTGAGAACAAATGGGAGTTGAAATCTCTGTGAACTTTTTCAAAGAAAGAAAATTCTAGGAATGTGATTCCTACTTTAGAATGTGATAAGAAAATGAGGCTTAAATAAACCTGAAAATAAAGAAGCAGCGGAAGTCCTATTACATGCTTGTGCTTTAAAGTCTTTGTCCGCAGTTTAGCTAGATCCTAAAGTAATGGGACTTAGTTATGATATCTAGACAGTTTAAATTGTTGTGTAAACCTTTTTAGGATTCTTTGAATATTAAAATGTTCAGCATCAGTGGCCAAACACCCGTGGTTACTTTTACATATCATCAGAATTTTTCCGGTTCTTGAAAGTGACAGGTATAATTCCCAATCCGTTGAACACATACAATGAACATGGCTCACTACAGATTTTAACCAATTTAACTAAAATCTGGACTGAAATATGAAATAACTTAGAAGCTCATTCAGGCTTTCCAGATGGTGACTGGTAAAGAACCCGCCTGCCAATGCGGAAGAAGTAAGAGACGTGGGTTCTATCCCTGGGTTGGAAAGATTCCCTGGAGAAGGAAATGGCAACCCACTTCAGTATTCTTAGTTGGAGAACCCCATGGACAGAGGACCCTGGCAGGCTACAGTCCATGGTGTTGCAAAGAGCCAGACACGACTGAAGTGACTTAGCATGTACACAGAAACTCAGTCATGGAAACTCTGTAAATGACATCATTGGCACACCTATGGCACACACAGTCTATTAATAGCTTCAGAAGTGTCTTCCACTTCTCTGATTATCTGAAACCCATTTCTCAAAGAAACATAAAATGAAAACAAACAGCAACAACAAAGTCCAGCATGGGCGTGGATCTTAGAAACTTAGTCCGCAAAAGGATATGGGAGACAGCTGCTCCTGTTGTACCTCCTATCAGACTGAGGTTTGCAGGGGAGTGGCTGGCTTGGAGGCATACACAGCTTGCATTTCTAGCAATTCAGTGCATGTGACAGGCAGGCATTCATCCTGCCCGGCTCCTTGACCATGCAGATAATATTTGCCCTGTGCCAAGATTTGCAGGGGAAAAATGCATTTGTCTTTGTCTTTAAACTATGAGCTGTGTTTGTTTTAGTTTATGAGAATTAAATTGCCAATTCTGAGTTTTTCACTCAAATGACCAGTCTTTTGGTTATTGGTAATTAGACATTTCATTGCCAATTTTACTTTCTTTTATTTCTTATCTAAAGATGACATGTCATAAAGTCTGCATGTCTTCCTCAGTAGTGGATTGGAGACAAAAAGAATGTTCTGTAAAGATGAAAGTGATTTTAAGATTCAGCAACTTGTAACCTAATAAATATTAAATAATATGTGTTTATTCTAGGTAATTATTTGGTTTGAAGCAGAGCTTCTTTTTAAATATACATTCTCTAATGATGTGAAGAGAATATTCATCATGGAAATAGTTATTAAAATTCAATGAGTGGATGCAATTAGACAAGACCAGACATCCTATATGGCAGCAGAGGCAAATCTGTATGGAAAATGTAGTACATGCCACATTTTAATCTTGTCTGTCAGATTATTGATTAAATGAAAAACAAAAAAAGAAACAGAATGTGATGGTTGTCAATATTTTATGCTGTATAATTTCCCATCATTCTTAGAAAAAAAATTGGGAGGGAAGAGAAAAGGGTCATAAAAGGTTAGAAAGAGAGAAAATGCAACTATTAAAGGAGAGTCGATACCTCGATGCTCCAGGGCATGCTTGCCTGGGACATGACACTTGAAGTTTTTTCTTTTTCTGGTAGTACCCTTTATTTATTTTTTCTTTTATATATAAGAGTTGCTTCTGGTAGCTGTTAGCCGATTGTATGAGCGAATACATTTAGTACAACCCTTTGAAATTTGAAAATCTTCCCTGAATTCGAAACCCCACATCAGTTCAGCTCAGTCACTCAGTCGTGTCTGACTCTGTGACCTCATGAATCGCAGCACGCCAGACCTCCCTGTTCATCACCATCTCTCGGAGTTCACTCAGACTCACGTCCATCGAGTCCGTGATGCCATCCAGGCATCTCATCCTCTGTCGTCCCCTTCTCCTCCTGCCCCTAGTCGCTCCCAGCATCAGTTTTTTCCAATGAGTCAACTCTTCGCATGAGGTGGCCAAAGTACTGAAGTTTCAGCTTTAGCATCATTCCTTCCAAAGAAATCCCAGGGTAGATCTCCTTCAGAATGGACTGGTTGGATCTCCTTGCAGTCCAAGGGACTCTCAAGACACAGTTCAAAAGCTTCAATTCTTCAGCGCCCAGTCTTCTTCACAGTCCAACTCTCACATTCGCACATGACCACAGGAAAAACCATAGCCTTGACTAGACGGACCTTAGTTGGCAAAGTAATGTCTCTGCTTTTGAATATGCTATCTAGGTGGGTCATAACTTTTCTTCCAAGGAGTAAGCATCTTTTTATTTCATGGCTGCAATCACTATCTGCAGTGATTTTGGAGCCCCCCAAAATCAAGTCTTGACACTGTTTCCACTGTTTCCCCATCAATTTCCCATGAAGTGATGGGACCAGATGCCATGATATTAGTTTTCTGAATGTTGAGCTTTAAGCCAACTTTTTCAGTCTCCTCTTTCACCTTCATCAAGAGGCCCTTTAGCTCCTCTTCAGTTTCTGCCATAAAGGTGGTGTCATCTGCATATCTGAGGTTATTGATATTTCTCCTGGCAATCTTGGTTCCAGCTTGTGTTTCTTCCAGCCCAGCGTTTCTCATGATGTACTCTCCATAGAAGTTAAATAAGCAGGGTGACAATATACAGCCTTGACATACTCCCTTTCCTATTTGGAACCAGTCTGTTGTTCCATGTCCAGTTCTAACTGTTGCTTCCTTACCTGCATACAGATTTCTCAAGAGGCAGGTCAGGTGGTCTGGTATTCCCATCTCTTTCAGAATTTTCCACAGTTTATTGTGATCCACACAGTCAAAGACTTTGGCATAGTCAATAAAGCAGAAGTAGATGTGTTTCTGGAACTCTCTTGCTTTTTCCATGATTCAACAGATGTTGGCAATTTGATCTCTGGTTCCTCTGCCTTTTCTAAAACCAGCTTGAACATCAGGAAGTTCATGGTTCATGTATTGCTGAAGCCTGGCTTGGAGAATTTTGAGCATTACTTTACTAGCATACAGATATATAATCTTGTTCTTTCAAAAAGTGGCATTGACACATTTCTTGTGAAATGTCTTCAGAGTAAATGGTGAAAGTTAAGAGCAAGGTGAGTTCCGTGGCACAGCTGGGCAGTCACACACCCAAGAGCCTTTGCCTTCAGGCACACAGCCCAGCTGCGTGGTCCTGCTGGACCCCATGGGGTGAAACTGCACAGCGCCCCCAGAGCAGGAGAGCTGCCTAGTCATCACACTTATGCCTCTGTTGCTGAGGTCATTGTTTTCACCTCAGCACTTTCACAGATGTACTACTGTGGAGAAAAGAACTTCCACTCAGTGGAAAAGTCTAACATTCTGGGCAGAGCTTTATTAAACTTTCAAAGTAGGCCTTGTGTGACTTCTGATGGACTGCAGCTCCTTGGTGGTAGGCCAGCACAGCATCCTAAATCCAGGAATGTTATGTGTTAGAGCTAGTGACGTGGGGCTTGTGCTGTTTCAGCACTTTTCCTGGGATATTGCCAGGGCATTGCTGATATCTTAACTTTATGAAAATCCTGTCCTTTTTGGCAAAATAGTTGATGATTCTTTTTTGCAACATTCAACCATATTTTAGGTACATGAGAACCACCATACTTACTGAGAAATGGCGAGTCCAGCCAAATATCCCAGCCGATAGCCAACATTTGTGAATCTTTCCTAGCAATGATGTTGACAAATTAGAAGTCTATTCCTGTTAATCTTGAGCTTCCTTTAATAACATATTTTGGATAAACTATTTCAGAAACTTATTTTGACTATTCTCAAACCTATTTACTTGTTTCATTCTGAATTACCTCTTGAGATAACTTTACCTATTCATTACCTAATAGAACTTATCATTTTCCCTAAATTATTATGTCTTTTAAACTCCTACTCAGAGTAACACATAGTCAAGTATTTTCAGAATGTAGAAAACAAACAGAAATTCATTTTTCCCTTGCAAATTTTGCTCCTATATACTTGGAGCATAACTGTCTTCCACCATCCCCTATTCAAAAAATCACTCATGTGGCTATTCCTTTATCATTTCCATTATCCCATCAGAAGATCAATTAACTTCTGAGGAGTCTCAAGTTTCTATCATATTAGCTGGCTTCCTTTGGCTTCCCTCGAAGCAGATCCTGAATCCAAGTGTAAGTGCTTATAAATGGTAAGGGCCTTGAAAGCTGTGAGAGGAGGGGGTGGTGATTTAAGGTTGGAAAGGCAGCCCACAAGTTTTATTAATCCACCAACCACTGAGACTGACTGGAGCTCAGTTCCATGGAAAATGGTGGGAAAATCATAAAACACACACTTTAGCATTACCTCACCCAGGAGAAATGGAAGATGCACAGTGTAAGTGAGGTCCTGACAGGTGTCTATAGTAAGGTTGCTGTAAGGAATAGATGCATCATCATGTGGGAAATACTATGAGACAATAGGGCCTGGTGCGTAGGAAAGCTCTTGATATCTGCTAGTGATTTTGATGATTTACTCTGAAGCCTTATGGCAGCTGTTTTTAAGAGCAGTATTTGTTTACTGACTTTCAACTGTAGGCTGCACTCCATTCCATCCCAGGATAACCCAGTGGCTGGCTCCATGGCCTCACTGAGCCTGTGTTTAGGGGAAATAAGAAGGTGAAGAGTGCAGAGTGGGGCGTGTCTTCCAGCAGGAGGGGGCCCAGCATTCTGGGAGTGAAGCCTCATGTGGACCCAGGCTCAGAAGAAGGGCCATTCAGGGCTCCCCAGGAAAGGCAGAGTGCTGATCCTGGCCGGGCTCTGGAAGAGCATGCAAGGGCTGAGAAGACTGTGGAACAAATGTGGAAGTGTCGGGAAAGTGGCTGTTGTCACTGAGCAGCAAGTTGAGAGGACGTAAGAAAAGGGCTGGCCTCAGGGGCATGCCACCCGTGCGTAACCGAACCCTAGCTCACAAGGGCTGCACACTTGGCTTCATCACTTAGCCCTCCCCATCTTGAAATTCTTCCTAATTTTTGAACAGTATTTCAATTTTAACTAGGCCCTGTGAGTTGTGTCGCTGGTCCTACAGAAGAGTGTTAAGTCTGGGACAGATTATTGAAGGTCTTATAAACCATGTGTGATGGTTAACTGTGTGTCGACATGACTGGGTCACAGAGTGCCCAAATACTTGGTCAGACATTATTCTGGGTGTGTCTGTGAGGGTGTTTCTGCCTGAGATGAACGTTTGAATCTGAAGACTCCGTAAAACAGAGAGCCCTCCCCAGTGTGGGTGGGCCTCATTCTATCCGTATAAGGCCTGCCCTCATTTGGGCTGGAGGGGATATCTCCCACCAGACAGTTGGCTCTTCTTAGTTCTCATCCTGCTGACTATCAGACTGGGACTCACTGTGTCATCAGCTCCCTTCTGTTGCCAGCTGTATCATCACGGGAGCCAATTCTTTACAGTCCCTCTCTGTCTGTTCCTGTCTGCATGTCCATCTGTTGCTTGTTTCTCCAGAGAACCCTAAGACACCTGCAAAAGTGCTTGTAGTTTTCTCACTAAAAGTTGAACTACTTCAGTGTTTTTCATACAGGACATTGACATGTACCCTAGATAAAAATCCATAGGACAGCGAAGATGGATTAAACCAAGAAGAGGCTAGTGCATTTGTCCAGAAGAGAGATGATGAGGGCCTGCATTTAAATAAAGTGATGGAAAAGGAAAGGAAAGCAGCTGGTAAATCATCTGCTGTGCAAACTTAAGACAGCTGAATTAACTAAGAAGGTGAAGAATTAAAGACAACTCCATTAAGAATCGGAGAAGACAGTGGCACCCCAGTCCAGTACTCTTGCCTGGAAAATCCTATGGATGGAGGAGTCTTGTAGGCTGCAGTCCATGGGGTCGCTAAGACTCGGGCACGACTGAGCAACTTCACTTTCAGTTTTCACTTTTATGCATTGGGGAAGGAAATGGCAACCCACTCCAGTGTTCTTGCCTGGAGCATCCCAGGGACAGAGGAGCCTGATGGGCTGCCATCTATGGGGTTGCACAGAGTCAGACACGACTGAAGTGACTTAGTAGTAGCAACAGCCACTAAGAAAATGTAATATCCCAGAGTTCTAGTGCTTCTGTGTGCCCACACTTGAAAATTTCCTTTATTACCTCAGTCTTATTTATTCTCATCACCTGTGTGGCCTCCAGTGGCATTTTCTTATTCCTACTGCATGTCCTCCCAGCATCCAGATGTGGGTGGCAGTGAGTGGGCATTGTCCCATTTTCTATCTTACTGGGTAGATCAAAATTTGCATGTTGATTTCTGACTGCAGAAAGCATTAAGGTCTTCAGAATTTTAGCTTCCTTTTCTACAAAATGAAAGCTTGGAATCCTTCTTTAGTAACTACATTAACGTAGACTTACAAACACTGAAGTGCCACCCACTGCATTGTTTTCCCCTAAATCTCACTCTCAAAAGTTCTGCTGTGGTTGTTCCTACTAACTGGACATTTTACCACCCATGATAGCTCAGGAGCGCCTGTGAACTTGGAAATGGATTTGTGTACTCCTCCTCGGTCAGTTACGAAAATGTCAACAGTGATGTCTGTGCCTCCCTAGAGTTTTTCGCCATTACCTGTCTCTATTCAGAGACATGCAGCATTGTCTCTAGTCTTCTTTTCCATCAGCCAACACACTACTCATGAGTGCATAATTTTATATGATCTTATAGTGGCTTGCATTTGATGGAGAGAGCTGTAAAAACAACCCAAGTCTAAATATGTTGTGTGTGTTGCATTTCCTCTTGATTCAGGTGTCCTCTCCCCTGATAACCGTTTTACTATACAGAGGTCAGCAGATAGTTATCCATTTCATTGATATATTTATTCCACAAAAACTATAAAGTTTTGACCATATGTCAGGAGCACCTTCATTTCCCCTCCCCACCAGCAAGGAAGAAAACCCAAGTGGTAGGGCGGTTCTGAAACCTGGGTGGGACTTCCTTAGCCCTGATTGACTGTTGACATTCAGCTGTCTAGAGGAAGTTCTGGCTCACATATGCACTTCATGTTTTCATTATTTTATGATAGACGCTGGCATGCTTTCATTACTAAGTCACATCTGACTCTTATGACCCCATGAACTGGAGGCCTCTCTGTCCATGGGATTCTCCAGGCAAGTGGGTTGCCATTTCCTTCTTTAGTGATCTTTCCAACCCAGGGATCCAACCTGAGTGTCCTGCATTGCTGGAAGATTCTTAACTGACTGAGCTACGAGGGATGGCATCTCAACAGAGGAGTCCTTAGAAACTATCTCCCGGTAGTGGCTGTGTGGATTTGGCAGTATTTCTGAGGTTGGCTGGCACCGCACTGACCTGGGGCCCCCTTTTGAAGCTGGACCCCTGATACTTGTCGTTTTCCTGAAGTTGTTCCCAGCACTCAGGGTCCTGCTGAGTCAGTCGTCTTGGTGTTCAGGCTGCAGTGTGGTGTCTCAGGTGGGTCGCTCACCAGGCCTGTGGGCCAGCCTGCCATGTCCCTGGCTTGCGGAGGGCCACGGGCGGCCTGTGGGCTGTCCACAGGTAGTGACTGTCCTGGACTGAAGAGCCCTGGCCACCTCAAGTCTAACAGTACCCTCAGGAAAGTGGCTCTGACTTAGTACACATCTGTGGCTGTGTGACATCACTCAAGTACAGGATGGGACCTGCCCTGGGTTTCCCTGCTAGTGAGGGGCAAAGCTGGAACCCAGACCTCACTCGTGCAGCTTTGTGTTCTGTGGGCAGTTTTTGGAACACAGAGTATATGTTTCTTTATTTAGGTGGGAACTGGGAGTCCCCTGGGAGGCAGTCAGTCTTAGGAGGTCACATCGCAAGTCAGGTTTTTCTGCTTTTGTCTCAGGCCTTGCCCACATTCTGAGGCCCTGCTCCCTTGTAAGAATTCATCTGCTTTCTGCCAGCCAGTAATGGGGAGGCTTATGGGAATCCACGTAGACATTTGCTTCAAAATATAGGAAATGGTCAGTTAGTTTCCTTGTGAGTGGGAAGAGGCAAGGGGGTAGGGAAACACTCACTCCAAAATTTAATGCAAACCTTCTTGAGAACACTGTTAGTTTGAAGGTGGTGGTGTGCTTTCATATACAACACTTGAGTCACTACTGCCTGAGCAATAGGAGAGGAATGTAGAACCCAGGGAGTAGACTTTAGCATCATACATTATATAGACAAACCTACGGGCGAAATATTTGAGCCAGGGATTTAGTAAGTCTTCCCAAGGCGAGAGCACAAGAACTCAGAAAGTATTCAGGGAAAACCAAAGTGAGGCTACAAAGTAATTTTGATGGCAGATATTTTTCCACACGCTATGATGACTTTAAAACAAATGTTCGTTTACTTCACTAGAAATATGTTTTCCAAGTGGCAAGGCCTGGGAATGTCTGACACTAATTAGAACCAACATAAACTTATGGTTTCTGTTTTGTAATGTGGAATATTACTTGTAGCCTGACGCTTGAAAACTCTGGAATGGCTGACACAAAAGGTCTGTCTTAGATGTTCTGACTTCACGTATGCTCAGTGTGAATGCAAAAGAAGTGGAATCACGTTGCTGGTCAGATATAACAACTTAGATCTGAAAATACGCTCACATTCCCCATATGGGGAGTCAAAATATCACTTGGGATATTATTTATATTTTTAACAATCTGATTTTGAGGACAAATGGGCATTTAAAAGCATATATTGATTTTTTTTCCCCTATAGAAGAGATGGATGGCAAATATATCCTCCTATCACCTTGATTCATTTAGGGTGCATGCATCTTAAAAGTCTAATTTCTGGAGCAAATGATGGATGAATCTAGGATGATTGGATTCAGGTAAGGCTAATATTAGAAATGCTGATGGTTGGCTGGTTGGTTGATTTCAATTGCTTCCAAAAGATCTAAGGCAGCTTGCAAAAATACATAATGAACAATGCAGTTTTTAAAGGAGATTTGAAATTAGGTGTAAAGCAAAAGCAAGGGTAGAAAATGATATGAAGCCAGGGGGGAGGCTGATTGTAAACCCACATGCATTCATGGTACCACAGGTACAGGAGGAAGGACAGGCATTTGGCTGTGCTCTTCCTAACCCACAGCACAGAGAAGATGGTCCAGCCATTCGGTAAGAGTGTGGTTTCCTGGCGGCCTGAGGAAACCCTCTGTGGGCCCCATGAAGATGCCAGCCTGCTGCATTGCCACAGCTCCCGGCCCTGGATTCCGAAACCGGAAATCCTGTCCTTGTGACACTGATCACTGTGACCACCTCTTGAGCATTCCCCGTGTCTAGCTGTAGGGGAGTTTGCGTCAGTAGCTAACCAGGGTCAGCTGCTAGTACATGGTTTTTTCTCTACTCCGTTTGACCTCTAAGACCTTGCTTTTAACCACCATGCTGTAAATGAAGAAAGATGCAGGACATTTTAGTCTGGAAGGAAGCAGCCTCTCTGCTTGACATAGTTGATGGGAAGCTTAGGTTGACCTACGAGTGACTTTCTCTCTAAAGTAGAATTGGATCATTGCATCTGGCAGGATGGGTCCCATGACAGGGTTGTTTCATGCTGTGTGGCTCTGGGGTGTGTTTTGGGCGGCCCTCGACAGATGGCTCTTCCCAGGGAGGGTTTAGTTCCATTCACGTGCTCGGAAGGTAGCAGGAATGATAAAGTACCTGAAAGCTATCTTAGGACTTTCTCTCAAGAAACAGAACCAATAGGAGGTATACAAACAGAGAAATTTCAGTCACTGACCTGTGATCGCAGAGGTGGCAAGTCTAAAATCTGTGGGTAGGCAGCAGCTGAGACCCACAGAAAGGGTGATGCTGTAACTTGAGTCCCAAGGCCTTCTGGAGGCAGTTCGTCGTCCTCTCTGGGGACTTCTGTCTTTTCTTTCAAGGCTTGAAATGGTTTCCTGAGGCTTGCCCACATTATGGGGGGGTCCTCTGCTTTACTCCAGTACTCTTGCCTGGCAAATCCCATGGACGGAGGAGCCTGGTAGGCTGCAGTCCATGGGGTCGCTGGGAGTCGGACACGACTGAGCGACTTCACTTTCACTTTTCACTTTCATGTACTGGAGAAGGAAATGGCAACCCCCTCCAGTGTTCTTGCCTGGAGGATCCCAGAGATGGGGGAGCCAGGTGAGCTGCCGTCTATGGGGTCACAGAGAGTCGGACAGGACTGAAGCGACTTAGCAGCAGCAGCAGCTGCTTTACTCAAGGTCTACTGATTGAAATGTTAATCTCATCTGATAAATACTTTCACTGAGACATCAAGACGTGCTTAACCACAGATCTGGGCAACTTAGCCTAGTTGAAACAGACTCGGCCTCACACCATGTTATCAAAAGAATGGAGGATCAAGGCTAAGGTTACCCCGTAGAATGAAGATGGGCTGGCTGCTAGGGCAGGGGCCTGTTTACCGCACACGTTTGAGTTGCATCTTAGTGATGGGAGCTCTGTTTGTGCCCTGGTACTCTGGAGTAAATAACCAGGCACGAGGGGAACTTACGACAGGAGCAGATGTTCTGACGTCAGAGAGGGCTCTCTGCCTTGGGCCCTGGACAGGGTGCTCTCCTCAGCGTAGGTAGCCTTCTGGAAACAGTGAGATTGGCTCTGGGCTCTTGTAGAGGGAACTGTTTGTGGCTCTGGGTGAGAATCCAGATCCAGTTCTACTGTTTGAGAATGTTTTGTTTGAGATTTTTGTGGTTTTCAAAAATTCAATGATGTCTTTCCAAGTCTTTCCAAAACAAACTGAATCAGTGTACCCAACATGCAAAGATAAATAGCCACACCTGGATTTGAAAATGGCAAGGCGTGGTGAGTTGGGGGCAAACAGGGTGAATGTACAGGAGATGCTGCATCGAATGGCGGTATGGTTAACCAGATCAGAGTGAGATTCTGAAGTGTACTTGTGAATTCTCAAGAGCCAGGAAGTGCGATTCCCACTGTTGTATTCTGAAAGTTCAGAGAAGGTATTTTAGAAATGTGATGCCAGCTAGTGCTTATCCTAATGAGGTCAAAAAATGAGATTGCAGTGGACAGTGACACAACAGTGAGTAAGGGGCTTAGAAGCAGTCAGCACAAAGCAGAGAACTTTCCCACGTGAAAGAGTTTCTGTGTTCATTTTGATGTTCAGACTGTGTGGCAAGATCGGTAATCACCCCAGGTCCTTGGCGGCAGCGTTGGTTTCGTTGCTGAGGATGCAGAGGTCCTGGCTTTCATACAGGTCCTCCGAGTGGGCTTCTGCGGCAGTGGAGAAAGCAACCTTGGCAGAACTGCCCTCTGCCTCGAGCTGAGCCTTATGCCATTATTCCTGTGAACTCACACCAGCATTTCATGGGTTTCCACTTAGGGAAACTCTATAAACCCTGTGCCTTTCTGGTTCTTGCTCTTGGCCTCAGCAAAGTACAGTTCCATTACAGAGAGAGAGCCACGACTGCCCACATGCCCTGGAACTGGCCCTGTGCTTCCAGGAACCGGAGCTGCGGCAAAGCCATTTCCCCAGAGTGCACACCCTCGCACTGCTGCAGGACCTACTGTTCGTTAGTATTTCCCTCTCTCTCTCTCTTCCTTCCCCCAGCTGTCTGTCTCTCTTGTTCTTTCCTTCTCAAATCAAATGAGGGCCTGGAGAAACCTGGGTAAAATGTTGCCGTGGCCTCTCCATTCTGCAGTCAGTCCATTGTCAACACCCTGAGATTTTAATAGTGGCTATGATCACATTTCCAAGAAACTGAATGGGTAACAAACTGTGAAACAGTTAATTGAAAATAAGAAACTGTCAGTAGACTGAGCCTAGAAGTCCGTTTAGCCAACTGGTTCTCTCCATGTGTTCAGCCTTCCAAGAAGCCAGGTCATAATGAGATCATTGCTTTGGTGGAGAAAGCCATCAAAATAATTGAGTGGGTCTTGTGAAAAAGTTTTATGAGAGGCTGAATGAATGTTTGCGAGGACTGTCCACTCCAGGGATGGCTTGCCAACCCCTGCTTAACTCTGCTCTCAGTGTTTCCCAAGTGGCTCACTGGTAAAGAGTCCATCAGCAATGCAGAAGACATGGGTTGGATCCCTGGGTTAGGAACATTCCCTGGAAGAGGAAATGCCAACCCACTCCAGTATTCTTGCCTAGAGAATCCCATGGACAATGGAGCATGGTGAGCTGCAGTCCATGGGGTCTCAAAGAACTGGACTTGACTGACTGAGCCTGCACGTGCAACTCTGCTCTTGCTTTTGTTTTGGAATGTGCTTTCCTTGGTGCAAGACCTCCTCTGTCATTTATCTTTGGATATGTTAATAGTACCAGCTGATCAAATTGCTAGGCTGCTCTGTGAGAGCAAACCCTAGTGCTTGATTAGAACATACATTCTTGACCTACCCAGGAACTGATGATAGTTTAGGTGGTAGATACTTTTCTGATGCCCTAGTAACCCTCCATGTGCTGATGTCTGGATGAAACTTGAAGTGGTTTTGTGAGTCAACGCTTTTTAAAAGTTTAATGCATTTATTTTTGGCTGTGTTGGGTCTTCTCTGCTGTGAGGGCTTGTCTTCAGTTGTGGTGACCGGGGTGACTCTCCCTTGGTGGTGCGTGGGCTTCTCACTGTGGCGGCCTCTCTTGCTGTCGAGCTCAGCCTCCAGGGTGCGTGAGCTTCAGCATTAGCTGGATGTGAGCTCAGCAGGTGCGGCTCCTGATCAGTAGTTGCGGCACACAGGCTTAGTTGCTCCAGGGCATGTGGAATCTTCCCAGACTGGGATCGAACCTGTGTCTCTGGCATTGGCAGATGGATTCTTAAAACCAAGCCACCAGGAAACCCCATGATCAACGTTAAAGTAAATAAGCAAGATTCACAGGAAAGAGATAGTTAATAAAAACATGATACTCTATATTAATGTGCCATTTCCATTTTGGTTCACTTTAATAGAAATTGTTTTCCGTCTTTGGAATAAGGAAAGAAAACTGTTCTAACTTCCCTCCTTCTTCCAGATCCCAGGAAGTTGGGTGGGTATTTTGACTTACAGTTTGAACCTTGGGATTCAGGTAAGCGCATAAATGGTATCTCCAAAGTCTGGGGGAGAAAGCCCTTTTCCCTGGGCTGTGGAATGATTTGGAAGAGGCCAGAGCCCATGGCTTCATGTTTTGGGGTATTTTCCTGTATCCCAGAAAGCACATTTTTAGGGAAGGATGTCTATGATAAATGTACTGTTACTAAGATGTCAGTGAATGAGAAGACATAAAAGTTATCATTTCTAAATAAATAAGCAGTGTTTGTATTATCCCTTCTATGGATTTTTGAATTTAAATAGTCCATATTTGAAATGAGCTAAAACAATGGGATTCTAACTGGAGACTTGGAACATCTTTCAGCTAGGTGGTGTGCATGGTGGGGATATTTTGAGGGCAGGATAATATTTCTATCCCTGAGATTGCGCTGTTTCCTACCAAGCACTTTGAAGTAAAAGTCTTCACTTTTATAGGTTTTAGGTGAGGCTGCAGATAAAGTAATCTAGAGGCTAAAGAAGCAACTAGGTTAAAGTGAATGACTATTATTCCTGCATCACTGGTCCAGTTAGGGAAAGGTCCTTCCCAGAGCAGGGTGGACATGTAGTGCCACTATGTGTGCCCAAGCAGGCAAGCCTAACTGGAATGGGCATAAGCCTATTATCTGGTTAATATTATTTAGGTACAAAATGTATCTTTAATCAAAGTCACTGTCATTTAAAAAATATTTCTAAGAGAGAAAAAAAACACCCATTAGAAGAAAAATGTTTAAATGTAGTGTTTGGTATAATGTGGGGGGCTTCCCTGGTGGCTCAGACAGTAATGAATCTGCCTGCAACATGGACACCTGGGTTTGATCCCTGGATTGGGAAGATCCCCTGGAGAAGGGAAAGGCTTCCCACTCCATTATTTTTGCCTGGAGAGTTCCATAGACAGAGGAGCCTGGTAGGTTACAGTCCAAGGGGTTGCAAAGAGTCAGACACAATTGAGTGATTAAAACTTTCACTTGGTATAATGTGGAAAACTTAAACATCTGTTTCATCGTTTAATTATTATTTGATTAATGCTAGTTGTGCCTAATCTATTAGTAAGGCATAAACTTGAAATGTAAATGATGATATTAGCAAGTTTTATTTATTTTAACTTGTTATAGATGTTCAAACATGGAGAATTGGGAGGGTATGCCTAAGAAGTTGAAATTCAAGATACTAAGATGGAATAGCTCACCAAGAATAAGTTTCTCTTATGTTTATTTTAACTCAGCTTAAAACCCATTTCTGGTTAAAAAAAAATGGTAAGGGGGTGTGTGTGTGCGCATACATACACGTGTGTGCATTCAGCCACAGTGCTCTGTGTCTCTGGTCTGTCCAGTAGTTTTAATTCTACTAGGTTCTGTGTGGTTGCAGAGTTGCCTCTGCCAGTTCCAGGCAGGTGACTTTGTGGGAGCCTGGGCACTCTGGTTTCATCAGAGGGACAGATAGTGACAGTGAATCAGGTTCCACCATCACAGGCAGACCAGGAGCAGAGCCAGAAATGAGAGGAGAGCAGTGAAACCTGGGAGGAACTTTAGAAAGTGGATTTCATGTAACTCAGTCAACTGTAGTCTCAAAGAGAACTGAAAGTTTGTTAAAGCAGAATGGATGGCAGCTGTTGTTAGAGTTCATTACTTAACAATACTGGCAGCTTTGAGAGGTGGGCTCCATGTTCATGTCGCACAGTGACTCTGTAACTGGTGTAGTTAATTGTCTTGTGTTTTTCTGAAAGATGCTTTCCATACTATCTCTGCTTATGTGGACTTCTTGTGAAACACACATTCACCACCACCCCCTACCCCCTACCCCCCGCCCTCCAACACACACACACAAGGCACAGAGGAGACAGCGGAGGAGGCAGAGGGGTTCAGAGCTGCTTCCTGATGAGCAGCATCTTTCTGGAGGCCCAGGGTGGTGGTGAACTGAAGGAATCTGGGCACAGCTTCTTAGGAACCAACCTGCTGTTCTTGCATAGGGCAGGGCACTGAATCAAATTGAAGCTTTGGTTTTATAAGCTGCAAGGATCTGCAACCTTTTTTTTGGTGGTGTTGTTGATGCAGTTCAGAACATTGGGAAAAGAAATTGTGGTGCCATGAAAAAGCAAGTCCTCATCTCAGCTGAACCCAGGGGTCTCCATTGTAATTTAATATTCAGTGCCTCATTAAGAGACCCAGGGACTCCTGAGACTTCTGAAACCACAAGTAATTATTTCATGCGAAGTTTTGATAAATTGGATCCTGCCTATTCCAGTGAGAAGGAAGGCAGAGTTGTAAACAGAACACTGTTAACTCTTTGAGAAAACTTGGTTCCTTTTACTGTGTTACATCTTTGAAACAGTAAGTGATCTAGAAGCCAGCCCACCTATTCTTTTGTGCAGGAGAGTAGTATTGGTCCTGTAACCCTTGCCTTTCTATCTTCCAGTGAAATCCTTGCCCATAATTTTGCAGCTATGCCCTGGTTCTAATTTCACTATTTGAGGTCTTTAATTGATAAGATACTAAAAGATGAACTCCCCAGGTTGGTAGTTGCCAAATATGCTGCTGGAGAAGAGTAGAGAAATAGCTCCAAAAATAATGAATTGGTGCAGCCGAAACAAGAAACAGCAGCTAGTGGTGTATATGACTGGTGATGGAAGTAAAATCCCATGCTGTAAAGAACAACACTGCATGGAAACTAGGAATGTTAGGCCCATGAATTAAGGTAAATTAGAAGTGGTCACACAGAAGATGGCAACAGTGAACACTGATACCTTAGGAATCAGTGAACTAAAATGGACTGGAAGAGCCAAATTTAAATCAAATGACCATTATATCTACTACTGTGGGCAAGAATCCCTTAGAAGAAATGGAGTAGCTCTCATAGTCAAAAGAAGAGTCCAAAATGCAGTGCTTAGGATGCAGCCTCAAAAACAGCAGAATGATCTCTGTTCATTTCCAAGCCAAACAATTCATTGTCACAGTAATCAGCCTATGCCCCAACTCCTAATGCCTGAGAAGCTGAATTGAATGGTTCTATGAAGACCTACAAGACCTTCTAGAAGTAACACCAAAAAAAGATGCCCTTTTCATCATAGGGGAATGGAATGCAAAAGTAGTAAGTCAAGAGATACCTGGAGTAACAGGCAAGTTTGTCCTTGAAGTATAAAATGAAGCAGGACAAAGGCTAACAGAGTTTTGTTAAGAGAACGCACTGGTCATAACAAAAACTCTTCTAACAACACAAGTGATGCCTCTACACATGAGAATCACCAAATGGTCAATATAGAAACCAGACTGATTATATTCTTTGTAGCTGAAGATGGAGAAGCTCTATGCAGTCAGAAAAATCAAGACTGTGAGCTAACCGTGGCTCAGATCATGAACTCCTTATTGCAAAATCTCAGACTTACATTGTAGAAAGGAGAGAAAACCACTGGCACATTCAGGTATGACCTTAATCAATTCCCTTATGATTAGACAGTGGAAGTAACAAATACATTCAAGGGATTAGATCTGATAGACAGAGTGCCTGAAGAACTACAGATGGAGGGTCAAAGCATTCTACAGGAGGCTGTAACCAAAACCATCTCTAAGAAAAGAAATGCAAAAGGCAAAATGGTTGTCTGAGTAGGAGGCCTTACAAATAATGAGAAAAGAAGATAAACAAAAGGCAAAGGAGAGAAAAAAAAATATATGTATTTAAATATATATATATCTGAATGCAGAGTTCCAAAGAATAGCAAGGAGAGGTAAGAATGCCTTCCTAAGTGAACAATGCAGAGAAGTAGAGGAAAACAATAGAATGAGAAAGACTAGAGATCTCTTCAAGAAAATTAGAGATACCAAGGGAATTTTTCATGCAAAGATGGGCACAATAAAGGACAGAAATGGTATGGACCTAATGAAGTAGAAAATACTAAGAGGCGCAAAAGTACACAGAAGAACTATACAAAAATGATCTTAATGTCCCAGATAACTATGATTGTGTGGTCACTCACCTAGAGCCAGATATCATAAAGTGTGAAGTCAAGTGGGCCTTAGGAAGCATCACTATGACCAAAGCTAGTGGAGGTGATGGAATTCCAACTGAGCTATTTCAAATCCTAAATGATGATGCTATGAAAGTACTGTACTCAGTATTCCAGCAAATTAGGAATACTCAGCTATGGCCACAGGACTGGAAAAGGTCAGTTTTCATTCCAGTCTCAAAGAAAGGCAATGTCAAAGAATGTTCAAAATTACCACACAATTGCAGTCATCTCACACATTAGCAAAGTAATGCTGAAAATTCTCCAAACTAGCTTTCAACAGTCTGTGGACTGAGAACTTCCAGATGTCCAAACTGGATTTAGAAAAGGCAGAGAAATGAGATTAAATTGCCAGTATCCAAAGGATTATAGAAAAAGCAAAGGAATTCCAGAAAAACATCTACTTCTGCCTTATTGACTATGCCAAAGCCTTTGACTGTGTGGATCACAACCAACTGTGGAAAATTCTGAAAGAGATGGGAATACTGAAAGTCTGCTGCAATGAGCTGTGAACAACACTGGGATTTGTGGCCTCTGGAGTGAGAGGAATTTGATGTGGGGCCAATGACAAGGCCTCATTGCTCAGAGCTTTTTGGGTAATACAGTTTTATTAAACTATAAAAGAGATAGAGATAACTTTGGACATAGATATTAGAAGGGGATTGAAAGAGTGCCTCCTTGCTAGTTTTAGCAACTAGTTATAAACCTATTAGCAAGCTTCTGATTAGAGAAAGGAAATGCTCAAAACTCAGAGAGTTACACCAGGCCTCTCACTTACAACATGCATTTTGAGATGTCGCTGGCACAAGGTGAGTCATCCCTGGCCATAAAACATCTGTCATGAAATCTTAAAGAATCGGACACCAGAGCACCTTACTGCCTCCTGACAAATCTGTATGCAGGTCAAGAAGGAATGATTAGAACCAGACATGGAGCAATGGACTGGTTGAAAATTGGGAAACAAGTATGTCACCTTTTTTATTTAACGTCTATGCATAGTGCATTATGCTAAATGCTGAGCTGGATGAAGCAGAAGCTGGAATCAAGATTGCCAGGAGAAATATCAATAAGCTCAGATATGCGGATGACACTATCCTTATGGCAGAAAGTGAAGAAGAGCTAAAGAGTCTCTTGATGAGGGTGGAGGAAGAGAGTGAAAAAACTGGCTTAAAACTCAACATTCAAAAAATAAAGACCATGGCATCTGGTCCCATCCCTTCATGGACAATAATGGGGAAACAATGGAAACAGTAACAGAATTTTTTTTTTTTTGGCGGGGGTGGGGGGGGGGGGCTCCAAAATCACTGCAGATGGTGACTCCAGCCATGAAATTAAAGGATACTTGCTCCTTGGTAGACAAGCTATGAGAAACCTAGATAGCATATTGAAAAGCAGAGACATTACTTGGCCAACAAAGTTTCATCTAGTCAAAATTATGGTTTTTCCGGTAGTCATGTATGGATGTGAGAGTTGGACCATGAAGGCTGTGTGCCAAAGAATTGATGCTTTTGAACTGTGGTGTTGGAGAAGACCCTTGAGAGTCCTTTGGATTGCAAGGATATCAAATCACTAAATCCTAAAGGAAACCCGTCCTGAGTATTCATTGGAAGGACTGATGTTGAAGCTGAAACTCCAATACTTTGGCCACCTGATGTGAAGAACTGACTCATTGGAAAGGACCCTGATGCTGGGTAGGATTGAAAGTTGGAAGAAAAGGGGATGACAGGGGATGAGTTCATTGGATGGCAAAACTGACTTGATGGACATGAGTCTGAGCAAGCTCCAGTTGTGGTTATGGACAGGGAAGTCTGGTGTGCTGCAGTCCATGGGATTGCAAAGAGTCAGACATGACTGAGTGACTGATCTGAACTGCACTTATTATCTGGTTCAGATTCACTATTTTAGGTCCTTAATTGAGCACATTTTGTTATTTCTCTGCTCAAAGTCATCTCCCTAAAGAGGCCTTATCACAGCCGTATCCATTTTCTAGGATTTGTTTTCTTCACAATACATAACAGTCTCCATTATTGCATTATAGGTGTATGGACTTTTAGTTTATTAGTTCACAGTCTCCATCCCAGAAGAGCTGAAAAGTACTCCTTTCTGCCATGCTCACAGGATCTGAAACATGTCTTAAGAAATACTATCAAACAAAACTGGTAAACTGAATAAATGATTAGTGGAATTAGCATATTAATATACTCACTCCTGAAATCTGATTTGGCTTTTGCCACCAGGTAATGTATTTATAAGTGTGTTTCGTTGGGAGAGGACTTGGAGAAAACTATTGTAAAGGCAAAAAATAAAATAGGGAAAGAAATAGGCCTTAATTGGAGTTTTCCCTGAAATGGGTCATCTTGCCACATTCTGTCTTCTGTCCCAAGAAGTAAAGCTCTGGGCAGAGTGTATAACACTTTGGTGCACTTCTAGATTGATTCCTGTGTTCCGGGTGTCTACTAAGAAGCGTGTGTGGCAACACGTCCCCTTCTGCCGTGGTCTTGACGTAAGGCGCAACGCCGTCTCATTTGCTCTCACGGAGGACACTTCCTGTGGCTGACACAGCCTCTGCTTCTGTCCATACCCATCTGAGTAGGGTCATTGCTGCTGGTTTATCTGAGAATCAAAGAATAATTCTTTCCTCTAGTGGTGTATAAGGCCTTATGATATGAAGCAGCATTTTAGGTGAACAGATAAGACTATAATTAATAGAGATAAACCAGAGTTAGCTATAAGAACTCACTTCTCTAAGAGACAATGTGAAGAGAATAAACATACTGAAACCTGGAATCTGTTGCTCACTCTTCTGATGATTTAAAAGAACTTTGTCGCCAATTTGCTTGCACCCACCCAAGGAAAAAGAAAAAGCACAGTTATAATTTGAACTTTTTTTTCTGGCAATATTATGGATGTTGTGTTGAGAAGTTAATTGAATGTAAATGTCCTAATCCTGGGCCCACAATTTTTTTCAAAATAAGTTAAAATTAATCTCAGGGAGAGCTGCCCCAGGAGGGCACCACAGGAGGTCAGTTTTCAACTTGTTTATGATGTAATCTGATTTTTGCTTAAAATACAAATTCCATAGTTTTGTGTATTTTTGATATGCAAATATGACAAGCACTTACAGTTTTTTTGTGTGTGAAATGGAGTTTAAGACACCGTAACTAATTATTGAATTCTAAGAGAAACTCCTTGTCTGTCTCTTTTCTCTTGAGTGTTATTCTCTCTTCTTTCAGAGAGAATTTTATCTTTTCTCCTCCTATTACATGTTTTTCATCTGTCTTCCTAAACATCACTGATCATGATCTAGGGCCAGGGATTCTTCAAACTGTGAAAACTTAGTCTGGTAAAATGGAGGGTTATGCCACGATAATATTGGTGCTGGACAGCCTATACATAAAGCATCCAGAGAAAAGGAGGAAAGGAAAAAGTACAGAAAAGGAGAAAAACAGTACAGAAAAGGAGAAAAAGGTTAGTAAAAGGCAAGATGAAGGGTAATTATTCCAAGTTTTTCTTGGTGTTATCCATCCTCCCCACCGTAGAAACACTTATCGATGTGTATCAAAGTGAATTAAGAAATGTGTAGATGTGAAAATAAAAACTAACATTTTCCCTTAGACAAAATTCAAACCTTCTACAGAGTCACTCTGGAAGCAAACGAAAATCCTGACACAGGATCTGCTCAGTACACGCACCCCAGTCCCAGTGGCAAGGGGGTTGGGGGGTTGGGGGCTGCAGGGATGGGGAGAACTGAACATCTTCTTCCCAAAACCTATTTCAGTTTTTTAATAGTAAAGAGTAAATTAGAAACATGTCAACCATAAAACTGATGAAACACAGTAAATCCATTCCTAGATTCTAGCCATAAAACCAGCCCAAATTAATTAAATAAGAAATGTATAATTCTTTAATATGACTTATTTATAAAGCACCCCCAGCATTTGTGAAGCACACATCTCTTTTACACAATCTGCTGATCTGATGAGTGTTGAAAGCACCCTAAAAAGAGAAAAAGTGCAGCCCTCACTGAGAGAGTCTTTGCAGCAGTCTTGTTTCAGTCTTTAAAGTCATAGGAATGTGTCCATAATTCAGTGTTAATCTGGCACAACTTTGCCTCCCAGGAAAAACAGAGATGACCTTTGAAGCTTCTTGATATGGTATTTTTCCTTAGACTTATTTGAAAAATGAATCTGGATTTTACTATGAATTTGTGAGATGTTTGTATAGCATACTGAGTTCTATTTATTTCAAACAATGTAGTGATGGAATTTTTTCTTTTTTTAAATTTTATTTATTTTTAATTGAAGGATAATTGATTTAGAATATATTCTTGATTTCTGCCAAACATCAACATGAATCAGCTATTGATAGATATACATATGTTTCCTCCCTCTTGAACCTCCCTCCCACCTCTCACCCTATCTACCCCTGTAGGTTGTTACAGAACCCCAATTTAAATTCCCTGAGTCATATGGCAAATTGACACTAGCTGTCTATTGAGAGTCATTTCCTAGGCAGGTTGATAAGAAGTCTAGGGGTTCCCAAGGAGAGAGGGGTCTGGAATTCTCAAGGAGGAAGAAAGAACAAACTTATTTCTCTACATTCCTTAGGATTATATAACAACAATGTTTTCTGCCTGAGGACAGTCTCTGGATTAAACCTTCTGGCTAATTCTGTTATCTTAAAATGTTAATTATGGGAGTAGGTCTGGTGAGGTCTTTACAACCTCCAGACCTTCTTTGGATTAGTTGGAGAATATATAAACTCATTGCTAAAACTAACAAGTGGGTACTCTTTCTACCCTCTTCTGATGCCTATGTCAGAAGCTTTCTCTATCTCCTTTATACTTTAATAAAACTGTATTACACAAAAGCTCTGAGCGATCAAGCCTCGTCTCTGGCCCCCGGATTGAATTCTTCTCCGGGGGCCAAGAATCCTGGCGTTGTGATTCAACAACAACCTTTCACTATTTCATGTGGTAGTGTATATGTTTCCATGCGTCTCTCTCCGTTTGTTTCATCCTCTCCTGCCCACACTTGTGTCTGTAAGTCCATTCTTTGTGTCTGTGTCTCTATTGCTGCCCTGTAAACAGGATCATCAGTACCATCTTTCTACATTCCATATATATTAATTAATATACAGGATTTTCTCTCTCTTTCTGACTTCACTCTGTGTAATAGGCTCTAGTTTTATCTACTTAATTAGAACTGACTCAAATATGTTCTTTTTTATGGCCAAGTAAAACAATGCAAATAAATAGAGAAAAACAATAGAATGGGAAAGACTAGAGATCTCCTCAAGGAAACTGGAGATACCAAGGGAATGTTTCATGCAAAGATGGGCACAATAAAGGTCAGAAATGGCAAAGACGTAACAAAAGCAGAAGATATTGAGAAGATGTATAAAGAGTACCTAGAAGAACTATACGTAGAAGATCTGAATGACCCAGATAACCATCATGGTGTGGTCACTCACCTAGAGCATGATATCCTGGAGTGTGAAGTCAAGTGGGCCTTAGGAAGAATAACTGAACAAAGCTCGTGGAGGTGATGGAGTTCCAGTTGAGCTATTTCAAATCCTAAAAGATGATACTGTTAAAGTGGTACACTCAATATGCCAGCAAGTTTGGAAAACTCAGCAGTGGCCACAAGACTGGAGGAGATCAGTTTTCATTCCAGTGCAAAGAATGTTCAAACTACTGCACAACTGAGGTCATCTCACATGCTAGCAAGATAATGCTCAAAATCCTTCAACCTAGACTTCAACAGTATATGAACCAAGAACTTCCAGATGGACTAGCTGGATTTAGAAAAGGCAGAGGAATCAGAGATAAAATTGTCAACATCCACTGGATTATAGAAACAGCAGGGAATTCCAGAAAAAACTTCTACGTCATTGACTAAACTAAAGTCTTCGTGTGTATCACAACAAACTGTGGAAAATTCTTAAAGTGTTGGGAATACTGAAAGGTTGCTGCTGTGAGCCATGCACAGCACCAGAATTCATGGGCTCTGGAGGAGAGGAATTCGATCTGGAGCCAGTGATGAAGCTTGTTTGCTCAGAGCTTTTTGTGTAACAGTTTTATTAAAGTATAAAAGAGATAGAGAAAGCTTCAGACATAGACATCAGTGACCCCTTGCTAGTTTTTAGTAAGGAGTTATATGCCTATTAGCAAGCCACTAATTAGAGAAAGGAAATGCCTCAAAACTGAGAGAGTTGCACCAGCCCCCTCACCCACAACCTGCATTCTGAGTTAGCATTGACAAAGTGAGCCACTCCTGGCCATAAAGCAATTGACCTGAATCTTGAAGAAAGGCAGATTTCTAAGCACATACATAGTTAATCAAAGTAGCTTAAGAAAATCTTTGCATGAGATAAATGCATTGATTAGCTCAAGGTTTGAGAGATAAAGTTAAGCTCAGGCTGAACCTTGACAACACAGGATTAGAAGAGAAAAAGAGAAAAAAAACTGTATACCACTTGCAGTTTATTTCCTCCTGCCACTTGGGGACCTGTGGCCTCCCTGCCAAGGCTATTAACACTCTCAATACCAGACCATCTCACCTGCCTCCTGAGAAATCTATATTCAGGTCAAGGAGCAACAGTTAGAACCGGACTTGGAACAACAGATTGGTTCCAAATTGGGAAAGGAGTACATAAGGCTATGTATTGCCACTCTGCTTATTTAATTTATATGGAGATTACATCATGGGAAATGCCAGGGTGGATGAATCCCAAGCTGGAATAAAGATTGCTGGGAGAAATATCAGCACCCTCAGATATGCAGGTGATACCACCTAAGAGCTTCCCTGGTGGCTCAGAGGTAAAGCATCTGCCTGGAATGCAGGAGACCCGAGTTTGATCCCTGGGTTCGGAAAACCCCCTGGAGAAGGAAATGGCAACCCACTCCAGTACTCTTGCCTGGAGAATCTCATAGAGAGAGGAGCCTGGTAGCCTACAGTCCATGGGGTCACAAAGAGTCGGACATGACTGAGTGACTTCACTTTCACTTACTTTAATGGCAGAAAATGAAGAGGAGCTAAAGAGCCTCTTGATGAAGGTGAAAGAGGAGAGTGGAAAAGCTGACTTAAAACTCAGTGTTCAAAAAACTAAGATCATGGCATCTGGTCCCATCACTTCATGGCTAATAGATGGGGAAAAAGTAGCAGATTTTGTTTTCTTAGTCTGCAAAATCACTATGGACAGGGACGGCAGCCATGAAATAAACCTAGACAGCATATTAAAAAGCAGAGACATGAATTTGTGAACAAAGGTCCATATAGTTAAAGCTATGATTTTTCTAGTAGTCATGTACGGATGTGAGAGTTGGACCATTAGGAAGGCTGAGTGCCAAAGAACTGATGCTTTCCACTTGTGTGCTGGGGAAGACTCTTAAAAGTCCCTTGGACAGCAAAGAGATCAACTCAATCAATCCTAAAGGCAATTAACCCTCAATATTGATTGAAAGGACTGATGCAGAAGCTGTAGCTCTAATACTTTGGCCACCTGATGTGAAGAGCCAACTCACTGGAAAAGACCCTGAAACTGGGAAAGAGTAAGGACAGGAGAAGGGGACGATAGAGGATGAGATGGTTGGATGCCATCATTGACTCAATGGACATAGGTTTGATCATACTCTGGGAGATACTGAAGGACAAGGAAGCCTGGTATGCTGCAGTCCATGGGATCACAAAAAGTTGGATACGACTAAGCAAGTGAACTATAACAACAAAATCACAAAATTGTGTGTTGGAACTCAAAACAAACTTAATCTTTCTGCCCCACTTAAAATCTTTTAAAAACGATTAGGTATTTCAAAGTGGAGTTACATTAGATTGGAAATTTTAAAATCATATTTTGTGAAAACTTGCCTAAGTCTACTTGGGGCTGCTAAGTCCCTTCAGTTGTGTCTGACTCTGTGCGACCCCATAGACGGCAGCCCACCAGGCTCCCCGTCTCTGGGATTCTCCAGGCAAGAACACTGGAGTGGGTTGCCATTGCCTTCTCCAATGCATGAAAGTGAAAACTGAAAGTGAAGTCACAGCTCACCAGGCTCCTCCGTCCATGAGATTTTCCAGGCAAGAGTACTGGAGTGGGGTGCCATTGCCTTCTCCAAAGTCTGCTTAAGTAGACTCAGTTTGGATGGCATTTTCAAGTATTTCCAAGTAATGCCCAACTCACCTAGGAACTCTCTAATGAGGGGAGTGTTGTGCTACAGGAGAGTCTGAACGTTACCCTGCTTCCAGATGTAGCGTAAAACTCCAATAGCACCTTGATTTCATACTGAACGTAACGTTGCTTTAGTCCCACGTGTGTTCTTCTGGACTCTGGTTAGCCTCAGCTGCGTGGCCTTGGGCCTCTGTCCTGCTCTGGGCCCTGTTCCTCTGGTGCAGGGTGATGAGATGCAGCAGAGGCTGAGCAGCCGTCTCAGGAAGCACTGGGTTGGGTTTGGACATTCGCGCTGTTGGTGTGTCCTCCAGCTCCAGGACACTCTGGAATGAGGGGCTGCTGAACTGAGGAAAGGAGTCATGGAAAAGAGATTTGACCTGGAGGAGAGAGGTCTGGATGAGGGACTCAGGATCTCAGGACGTAGCAGAGCTCTTACGGGGAAACTGTGTTGGGAGGTGGTAGGAAAGATGACACAGAGGGTATGAAAACAGAAGAGAAGTCTTGGCCCAAGGTTTAAGGAGGTAAGAAAATGTCCAAGTGACAGGAATTTTCATGTCTCAATAAGAATATGGAGGGGAATGCAAATCTGAAATAAGCAGAGTGCTCTGTAGACAGTCTTGGAACAAGGCCATGACCACTGTCTTCTCCAAGGAGAGACAGTTTGTGGTTTCTCAGTAATTAGGGAGAAAGTGAAAGTAAAGTCACTCAGTTGGGTCTGACTCTCTGGAAGTCCCTGGACTGTAGTCCTCCAGGCTTCTCCGTCCATGGGATTTTCCAGGCAAGAGTACTGGAGTGGGTTGCCGTTTCCTTCTCCAGAGGATGTTCCTGGCCCAGTGATTGAACCCAGGTCTCCTGCACTGTAGGCAGACGCTTTACCATCAGAGCCACCAGGGAAGTCACATGATAATAACCTTTATTGAACACTTGCCCGTGGCAGACAGTGAAAGAAGTGCTTTGAATGGGTTATATAGTTTGATGCTCACAGTAAATCAGTGAGGAAGATACATCTATGATCCCCAAGAAAAAAAATGAGGAAATTGAAATTTGAGGAAGCCACCTACTTAGGGAATGTACAGCCAAGACTTGAATCCACCTTGAGAATCATGTCTTAGACCACTGCACAAAGAATTTTAAAAAGACTGTTTAAATGGTAGTGGAGGTTGCATTTTTAATACTAAAGACACTATATTGTGGATTTAAAAATTTGCAATAAACCTGATGAAATTATACCTTTTTTTTTTTTTTTTTCCTAAGGGAATAATGCAGTGTAAAGCAACCAGTGGTGCTAACCCTGTCCTGGGGGTTCACACATTTCAGGAGAGGCTGTGATGTGTGTCAGGAATTTACCATTCTGACATGAGCAAAGTGGGGCCTTGTGCTCCATCTGGCCATGGCAGACGTCAGAACACTTAGGACAAGAGGAGGCAGGTGAAAGGCCTGGCCTGTGATGTGCCCTGGAGCCTCCTCGAGATGGATGGACTGCTGTAAACACTCCCGGTCTCTTAAAACCCTGGGAGCTGGTTCTGCTCAGTGGGTCACTACTTTAGCTCATATGTTACCTCTCTTCTGACCTAGTGTGAAACCTGCAGCTCTGATCCTCTAGCTTTCTTTCCTTAATACATGATGTTTTAGGAGGCTGATGTAAGGGAACGTTCATGAAGCAGAGCAACGTGCCTTCAGTAAAAACTACCCCTTTATTTTCACACTGGAAGCATCTAATATCCACAAGTGGTGACCTGCGGGGGGGGACAAAAGCTTGTGTTCTTATCCTGCCAAGGTCATTTTCAAAGGAAGTGAGCTATTCTTGAGCTCCCAGGGTGAGGGCAGAGATGTGTGTTCTGAACTGGAGGTGGCTGGACTGGAAGTCGTGAGCCCTTGTCCTCTTGTGTGCTGCTTTCTGAGTTACGAAGTAACCAGCCCTGTGTTTCTTATTCCTGACATATCTTCCCTTTGAGGGCAGCCTGGCATCTAAATCTTTTCTAGGACCGTGCAGTGCTGTCCCTGACAAAACCTTTTCTCCTTCAAGGGAGGGGGACACCCTCAGCTTAGGGTCCCATGGATGAGTCAACCCCATATGTGACTCCAGTCCCACAGGTATTTCAAGTCTAAGAAATCCCCAAGAAGACACTGGGTTGCCTCCTTAGTTTAGTGCCTCCTGGTCCCATCTTTGACATATAAAATGATCAATGATGTACATACTTTTCAGGCCATCTGTGGCTTGCAGACCATTTTACCTCCTTGCGCATTTGCTGGTTGCTTCTGAAAAGCTTTCTGTAAAAAGCAAGCGGCCCGTGACCAGCCTGTGATGTTAGTGCATCCTTCATCCTCCCCCTCCCACGAGCCTGAGTGCCTTCAGCCCTGCACATGTGAGAAGCCCAGTGTGCTGCTGGTGAGTGACGGACGCATCACCTCCAACAACCTGACTTTTCAAAAAGAATTCCAGTAAAAATATTCAGTTCTTGCTTTCTATCTGCCAAGTAATAGAAATAAACTGCTCAGCTGGTGCCTTAAAAATGGTTTGACCGTAAGAAATGTGGTACTTGCATGACATGGAGGAGTCATCCTTCTTTCTGAACGATTCATTTTACCCTGAAACCTAAAAATAGCATCAGGCTTGGAGAGAGGATTGAGGAGCCACACAGAGGCCATTTCCCAGCGCTGTTGTCCTTATGTAAGCACGTTTTCTGTTAAGCCGTGGCTTCAGTCTGAAAAGCAACACTGTGTGTATGTGTGTGTGTGTGTGGGCGTGCATACGCTTGATGAAATAACAATCTTGAGGTCAGAGAGTTTCAACTTTGAATTAAGTAGAAGGGTGTTGTATTCATGCACTGCTTGGCACAGTGATTTACTTTGCCTGTGATGCTCTAACATTTTAACACAAGCACATGTCTGTTACTATTCTCATCCAATGCAAATAAATGTTTTATGTTTTTTAGTGTATACAGTTTTGTGATTTATTCTATTGCTGTTCATAAAAGGTAGCTCACTGGCACTTTGAAAAAGAAATAAATCTTGTGTAGCAATCAGAGGAAGTTTTGAAGATTAGGAAACGATGGCCCAGAAACACTGAAGGACTTGTTAGAAGTCTCCAGCCTATTCAGGTGGGTGTTTGCATGAGTGTAAAAAGTCCTCTTTGATCTCACACTATCCCCTTCCAATACGAAACTATTTCCTATTCTTCTTTTTGTTATGTGGGAGAGATGGAAGATCACTATAGGTGAAATACAGGGAAGCTATCAAAATGCTGCTGCTGCTGCTGCTAAGTCGCTTCAGTCGTGTCCAACTCTGTGTGATCCCATAGACGGCAGCCCACCAGGTTCCCCTGTCCCTGGGATTCTCCAGGCAAGAACACTGGAGTGGGTTGCCATTTCCTTCCCCAGTACATGCAAATGAAAAGGTAAAGTGAAGCCGCTCAGTCATGTCTGACTCTTAGTGACCCCATGGAGGCTCCACCAGGCTCTTCTGTCCATGAGATTTTCCAGGCAAGAGTACTGGAGTGGGGAGCCATTGCATGAAAGCATTCAGTTTACTACTACAAGTACTACTACTTAAAAGATGCCTTTAGTCTTCTGATCTTAGTTAATTTTATATGTACATCCTAACTCTCAGTAGCAGTTTGACTAACCTATTCTACCTTTACAATTTTGTGTTATGCTTCTGTTTATGAAATGAGAGTTCTTAATTCCATGATATGTAAGATTTCTTCCCACAACTGAGTGGTACACTCCCCCGATGGAACAAATTTATAAATTAAGAACTTTTTCTGGCTAAGATGAAGTAGCCCCTTTCTTCAAGCTCCTGTCTCTTGCAACTGAAGCACCAAGCATAACACTGTAAAGCTTGGAAAGACATGACAGGCAGAGAAAGGAGACAGATGGCCTTTGACCTTAGGGCTGGCTAGCGACGTGGTGCTGAGTTCCTTGGCTTTTTCTGTCTCCTGTATGTCCTGGGTATAGCGCTGGGGAAGGCTGCAGCCTGGAGGCACCAACAGAGGACTACAACCCAAGTCTGTTCCCCAGGCAGAGGACCAGCCTCCAGATGATGAGCAAGCTGCCCCTCCACACTTGCAGAGCACACTGAACACTCCTTGCCGGGATGCTGTGGATGGGCTCAGTCAAGCTCTGTCCCACATTTCCCCACTGGGGTTGTTATCAGCAAACTCTAAGATTGAGAGAGAGTGTGTTAGTCACTCAGTCGTGTCCAACTCTGAGACCCCAGGGGCCATAGCTCGCCAGGCTCCTCTGTCCATGGAATTCTCCAGGCAGTAAAACTGGAATGGGTAGCCATTCCCTTCTCCAGAGGATCTTCCTGACCCAGGGATCAAACTTGGGTCTTCTGCATTGCAGGCAATTCTGTACCATCTGAGTCACCAGGGAAGCCCCAAACAGGGAGTTAAACCTCCTCTCTGATCCAGGAGCAACCAGGGTGAGGGGCTGATACCTGCTGCTTCAGTGGGACCTGAACATTTGTCCCCATGGAGTAGTGGCAGGACTGAATAGGAGCTGTAAGGTGGGACTGACTGATGCTCTGCTTCCTACCCCCCAGACATTAGCTAAGCCTTCATCTCAACTGAACAACATTTTACTGAATCTGTCATAAAAATACTTCAATGTGGTTATATATCAGATATAGAAATACTCAAAGGACAACTGTAGAACTGAAAAATGCAATAAATGAAATAAAAACATCACACTAGATGGGAGGTTGGAAATGACAGAGAGTGAAATCAATGAATTGAAAGAAATAAATAGGTATTACTCAGTCTAATAATAGAGAAAAATAGAATAAAAAAACCCAGAATTTGGTGATATGAATATTAGATCTCCAGAAAAAAACAAGAAAGGATATGGGGCTGAAAAATTAAAAAAAAAAAAGTCGCTGAAAATTTCACCAAATTTGGCAAAAAGCACACACCTACAAATTCGGGAAGCTTTGTAAACCATGACCAGAAAAACCAAAAGAAAGTTTTGCCAAAAACTGTCTTATTCAAACTTCTGGGGAAAAAAAAAGTCTTGAATACAGCCAGAGAGAAATGAAACTTTCCCAACAGGAATATAACATTTGAATGACAATGAATTTTTCATTTGAAACCACTGAAGACAGAAGGACATGGCACAACATTTTTCAAGTGCTAAAGGAAATGTCAACTGCTTTAGTTATATATGCAATAAAAATATCCTTTAGGAATGAAGATGAAGATACTCTAAAGTAAAGAAGATATTCTAAAGTAAAGATAAATTTTAATAAGAGAATCTGTCCCCAGGAGATCTAACCACAAGAAATACCTAAATAAGTTCTCTACACAAAGAAGAAATGGAAGCAGAGGAGCCTGATGCATCAGGAAGATAGAATAATGGATGAAGTAAATTAAGGCAAATGTAACAGACTTTCCTTCTCGAGGTTTTAAAACTGTGTTTGAAGATTGAAGCAAAGACTATAACATCATCTGATCTGATGTTCAATGAATGTAGAGAAAATTCTTAAGATATTTCTATTTTAGAAGGTGGAAGAGTAAAAGGACCTGAACAGATGTTTACACTTGCTCAAATATGCCAAAATCCTGATGTATGTTATTGGTTTGGCCAGAAAGGTCATTCAGCATCATCATGTGATGGCTGTAGCAGCACTGAGTTGTCTTTTACTTCATTCAAAACAATTTTGTTAGATTGTGTTATGACAGCTATCATTTCAGTGTGTGTTTTAAAAAAAGCCATCAAAATTGGTGAAATTTGTGTAGCCAGTTTAATATTAAAGATAGAAGAAGAAGCAACATTTTCCACATATTATGCTTTATTGTCTCAAGAAAGGTGAAAATACAACTGAAATGCAAAAAAATAAAAATAAAAATAAAAGATTTGTACAGTGTATGAAGAAGGTGCTTTGACTGGTTGAATGTGTCAAAAGTGGTGTGCGAAGTTTTTGCTGGAGATTTCTTGCTGGATGATGCTCCACAGTTGGGTAGACCAGATGACATTGATGGTGATCAAATAGAGACATTGAGAGTGAAAATGTTAGTTGCTCAGTGGTGTCTGACTCTTTGGGACCCCGTGGACTGTAGCTCACCAGGCTCCTCTGTCCATGGAATTCTCCAGGCAAGAATGGAGTGGGTAGCACTTCCCTTCTCCAGGAAGGGAATTCCATTCTTCCTGACCGTGGTATCAAACCTGGGTCTCCTGCATTTCAGGCAGATGCTTTACCATCTCAACTACCAGGAAAGCCCCAGTAGAGACATTAACTGAGAACAATTCACTGTATACCATGTGGGAGATAGCTGATATACTCAAAATATCCAGATCCAGCCTTGAAAATCATTTGCAACAGCTTGGTTGTGTTCATCTCTTTGATGTTTTGCTTCCATATAAATTAAGCAAAAAATATCTTCTTGACTTTATTTTCCACACACAATTCTCCCCAGACATGTAACAAAAATGTTCCATTTTTAAAACAGATTATGCTGGGTGATGAAAAGTGTATACTGTAGAGTAATGTGGAACGGACAAGATCATGGGGCAAGTGAAATGAACCACCATACCATCCACACCAAAGAGTGATCTTCATGCAAAAAGATGATTTTTGTGTGTGTGATGGAACTGGAAAGCAGTCCTCTACTATGAACTCCTGGAAAAACCAGTTAATTCCAACAAGTACAGCAATAAAAGGCAACACTCAATGAAACATGTCTGGAAATAATCAACAGAAAATGCATAATCTTCCATCAGGATAACACAAAACTGCATTTCTTGTTGACCAGGCAGAAACTGTAACAGCTTGGCTGGGAAGTTCTGATTCATCTGGTGTACTCACCAGGCGTTACACTTTTGGATTTCCGTTTCTATCTTTACAAAATTTTCTTAATGGAAAACAAAATCAATTTCCTGGAAGACTGTAAAATGTACCTGGAACAGTCCTTTGCTGATAAAGATTAAAAGTTTTGGGAAGATAGAGTTATAAAGTTACTTGATAATGGCAGGAAGTAGTGGAACAAACAGTGAATATGCTGTTCAATAAAGTTCTTGGTAAAAATGAAAAAAGTGTCTTTTACTGTTTCTTAAAGAACCAAAGGACTTTTTGGCCACCGTAAATACTTACATATATGAAAAATTCTAAAGTAAGCTCTGAATTGCTAATACTGAGAAAAATGATCAAAACATGATAGATAAATCAAAGGAGACTTCTAAAACATAAGACATAAAATGGAAGAGAAGGAAATTAGAAATAAAGAACAGAATAAACAAATGGAAGATAAGAACTAAATTGACAGACTTTGCCTATCAATATTTATCTGAAACATGAAAAGCATAAACATAAGACAAGGATTGTCCAAGTGGATTAAAAACATAATCCAAATATGCTATATAGTTTTTACAAGACGTTCACATTGGACACAACTGCGTAGGTAGGTTGAAAGTAAAATGATAGGAAAAAAAAGTATCATGCAGTGGGTGGGGAGAGAGGAATAAATTGGGAATGTGTAATTGAGAACATTACACTATTATATATAAAATACATAACTAATAAAGACATACTTTACAGACAGGGAACTCTTCTCAATATTCTGTAATAATCTATATGGGAAAAGTCTAAAAAACAGTGTACATATGTATATTATAACTGGTACACTTTGCTGTATAGCAGAAACTAAAAATATTTAGAATGAGCTATAGTCTAATTAGGAGAATACTCTAGGATCCTCTAGGAGGAGGAGAGGGTGATGACAGAGAACGAGATGGTTGGATGGCATTACCAACTCAATGGACATGAGTGTGAGCAAGCTCCGGGAGATGGTGAAGGACAGGGAAGCCTGGTGTGCTGTTCCATGGAGTTGCAAAGAGTCGGACACGACTGAGCAGCTGAACTGAGCTGATCCTTTAGTAAAAATTTTTAAAATTCACAAAACTGTTATATATATATGTATGTGTGTGTGTGTGTGTGTGTATGCATTAATTTAATTTTATTAAATTTTAATGATACATGTTTATATTTATAGGTTTATGTTTTCATTGCTTTACTGACATGTGCAACTTTTGCCACCCCATGAACTGTAGGCTCCTTTGTCCATAGGATTCTCCAGGCAAGAATCCTGGACTGGGGTGCCATTTCTTCCTCCAAGGGATCTTCCCGACCCAGGGACTAAACCTGCATATCCTGCATTAGCAGGCAGATTTCTTTGTCCCTAGTACCACCTGGGAAGCCCATAAGCTTATGTTTACCATTTACTTACTCTAAAGTTTATTTTTCTTCCAGTTTTATTGAGATATATTTGACTTATAGCTACGTGTGTGTGTGTTTATGGTATATAACAATGATTTGACTTACATGAAGCATGGGATGATTACCACAGTAAGTTCAGTAAATATTCCATCATCTCATATAGATGAAAATAAAAGGAAAATATTATTTTCCTTCTGATGAGAACTCTTCAGATTTTACTCTCTTAACAACTTCCATTTATAACAGAGCAAACAAATGGGAGCTAATCAAACTTACAGGGTTTCACACAGCAAAAGAAACCATAAACAAAATAAAAAGACAATCTATGGACTGGCCGAAAATGTTGGCAAATGGTGCGACTGAGAAGAGCTTAGTTTCCAAAATATACAAACAGCTCATATTACTCAATAAAAACAACAACAAAAATGAACAACCCAAGTGAAAAATGGACAGAAGATCTAAATAGACATCTCTTCAAATAAGAAATACAGATGGCCAGTTGACACATGAAAAGGTGCTCAACATTACTAATTATTAGAGAAATGAAAATCAAAACGAGGTACTACCTCACACTGGTCAGTATGGGCACGATTAAAAAGTCTACAAATAACAAATGCTGGAGAGTGGAGAAAAGGTTGTCCTCCTACATTGCTGATGGGACTGTAAGTTGTTTCAGCCACCGTGGAAAACTCTGGAGTTTCCTCAGAAAACTGTTAATAAAAGTAGAATTACCATATGATCCATCAATTCCACTCTGGGCATATATCCAGATAAAACTATAATTGAAAAAGAATACACGACTCCTATTATGAATAGTTCATAGCAGCTCCTTTCACAATAGTTAATCATGGAAATAACCTAAATGTTCATTGACAGGTGAATGGATAAAGAAGAAGAGGTACATATATACAATGGGATACCACTTACTCTTTAAAAAGAGCAAAATATTGTTGCTATTTGTGGCAACGTCAATGAAACTAGAGATTATCATATTAAGTCAAAAAGAGAAAGACAAATACCATATGATATCACTTATATGTGGAGTTTAAAATATGATACAGATGAACCTATCTGAAACAAAAACAATCATATGTATATATATAATCTTCTTTATCTTGGTTATTATGAAATATGCTACAAAAAAAACATAAGGTCATATCTATTTTTATACAAGTCTTTAAGTCTGTTATGTTCTTTGGAAAAATACACGAGTGGAATTATGAGATGACATGGTAGTTCTGTTTCTAACTTGTTGAGGAACCTTGATACTGTTTTCAGCAGTGGCTGCCCCGATGTATATTCTTACCATGGTGTACAGAGGTTCCCCTTTATTCACCTCCTCTTTAATGGTGATTGTTTGCAGTCTTTTAATAATAGCCTTTCTGATAGATGTGATATGATGTCTCACTGTGCCTTTGATTTTCATTTCCCGAATGATTAATGGTGCTGAGCATCTTTTCCATGTGTCTGCTGGCCATCTGTATGTCCGCTTTGAAAATAAGATGTCTCCTCGGGTCCCCTGTCCATTTTATAACTGGTCTGTTTCTCTTTCTGATGGTGAGTCACATGAGCTATTTGTATATTTTGGATATTAACACCTTAGATGTGTCACTTACAAATATCTTACCTCATTCAGCAGCTTGTCTTTTTGTTTTCTTAATAGATTTTGTTGCCGTCCAAAAAACTTTAGTTTGACAGAGTCCCATTTTTTTTGATTTTTGCTCTTGTTTCCCTTCCCTGATAGGAAGAATAACCAAAAAATACTTAAAGATGATATCAGAGCATAATGTCTATATTTTATTCTTGGCGTTTCATGGTTTCAGATGTTACATTTATGTCTTTAATCCATTTTGAGTTTATTTTCATATATGCTATGAGAAAATGTTCTAATATTTTATCCAGTTATCTAAGAACCATTTGTTGAAAAGACAACTTTTGCCTGTTGTTTATCATTTCCTTTATTGTAGATTAATTGCCCATGTAAGTTCATCTCTAAGCTGTTTATTCTGTTCCATTGATAATCTGTGTCTATTTTTGTGCCAGTACCATACTGTTTGATGACTGTAGGTTTGTAGTTATGATACCTCCAGCTTTATTATGTTTTCTCAACTGGATAAAAAAGCTATTTGAGTATTTGTGCTCTCAATAAAATTTTAGAATTTTTTGTTCTGTATCTCTGAAAAATGTCACTTTTATTTTGATACAGATTGCATTGAATCTGTAAATTGCCTTGGGGAGTATGGTCATTTTAACTGCTAATTTTTCTAATCCATGAACACAGTGTAGTTTTCCATTTGTTTGTGTTTTCAGTTTTTCTTATCAGTGTGTTATAGTTTTCTGAGGACAGGTGTTTTGCTTCCTTTAGTTAGATTTATTTCTGTTTATTTTTTTGTTTTTGATACAATTGTAAAAGGAATTATTTTCTTAATTTCTCTCTCTGATAGTTCCATGTTATTGTATGGAAATATAGCTGATTTCTGTGTTGTCCATTTTGTATCCTACAACTTTAGTGAATTCATTTTTGGTCACATTCACTTTTGGTGTCTTTTTTGTTGTTAAGTTGCTCAGTCATGTTCAACTCTTTGCAACCCTGTGGACTGCAGGATGCCAGGCTTCCCTGTCCACCATCTCCCAGAGCTTGCTCAAACTCCTGTCTACTGAGTCGGTGATGCCATCCACCCGTCTCATCCTCTGTCGTCCCCTTTTCTTCCTGCCCTCAGTCTTTCCCAGCATCAGGGTCTTTTCCAGTGAGGCAGTTCTTCCCATTAGGTGGCCAGATATTGGGGTTTCAGCTAGAGCATCAATCGTTTCATTTCTTTATCTTGTCTGATGGATGTGGCTAGGACTTCACCAGACCTGCACAATCTAGGCGTGTCCGTATGTACTCTGTGGGCCCTTCTTCTGTGGTGTGCTGACTCCTGTGGAAATGCCAAATCCAACCTTGTTGGGAGGCTCTTCGCCACTATTGGGTGGTGCTGGGTCCCAGGGCTGCTTAGCTGTGGAGGCCTGGGATAGGCTGGACATTGCTGCCAGCCCACTAGTGGGTGAGGCTGGCTTCCCATGAAGCTAGGTCTTGAGTGGAAGGATGGGGCTCTGGGACTTGGGCCAACCTCTTGGTAGGTTGAGTTGGTTCTGGTCATAATACTCCAAAAGGAGGACTCTAAAATGGCACTTGCCAGCACCAATGTTCTAGGGGTAGAACAAGTTCCCCGGTGTCTGTGTCCCCAGGGGTAGTCACAGGTGCTTCCTGCCTCTCTGGGAGGCCAAGATCAGCCAGTAGGTTCAACCCAGGCTTCTTTCAGATTACTGCCTTGGTACTAGGTGTTGGGGCATTGGAAATTTTGTGTGTATACTTTAAGATTGCTGTCTCTATTTCCTAAATCTCTCCAGCTCTCCCACTTGCAAGCACCACTGGCCTTCAAACAAGTGGTTCTAAGAACTTGTCTTCCTGGTGCAGGATCCCTGGGTTGGGCAGCCTGGTATGGGACTCAGGCCCTGTGATTGTAGGGATGAACCTCTGCTGTAGTGATTAGCACAACCTCCTGGTTGTGGGTTGCCTTCTAAGGAGTATGGATCTTGGCTACACACTGTGTCTGTCCCTCCTGCCTGTTTTGTTGTGGTTCCTTTTTTATATCTTTAATTGGGGAAAATCTCTTCTTCTAGTCTTTAGGTTGTTCTCATTGGTAGTTACTCTGTAAATAGTTGTAACTTTGATGTGCCCGTGGGAGAAGATGAAGTCCTCTGTCTAGGCTGCTCCCCTATGCAAGTAATAATTATTTAAAAGGCATAAGAGTATATCAGATAAAGTAGAAGAAAGAACAAAGAAAATTGAAACATTACATAACAATTAAGAGTACAGTCTATCAGGAAGATACAGCAATCTCAAATGTGCATGCACTGAAAATGCAGAATTAGTTCAGTCTTTCAGTCGTGTCCACTCTTTGCGACTCCATGGACTGCAGCATGCCAGGCTTCCCTATCCATCATGAAACTCCCAGAGTTTACTCAAACTCATGTCCTTGAGTCGGTGATGTCATCCAACCATCTCATTCTCTGTCATCCCTTTCTCCTCCTGCCTTCAATCTTTCCCAGCATCAGTGTTTTTTCCAATGAGTCAATTCTTTACATCAGGTGGCCAAAGTATTGGAGTTTCAGCTTCTGCTTCAGTCCTTCCAATGAATATTCAGGATGAGTTTCCTTTAGGATAGACTGGTTAGATCTCCTTGCAGTCCAAGGGACTCTTAAGAGTCTTCTCCAATACCACAGTTCAAAAGCATCAATTCTTTGGCACTCAGCTTCCTTTATAGTCCAACTCTCACATCCAAACATGACTACTGGAAAAACCATATGACACCACCCTTATTGCAGAAAGTGAAGAGGAACTAAAAAGCCTCTTGATGAAAGTGAAAGTGGAGAGTGAAAAAGTTGGCTTAAAGCTCAGCATTCAGAAAACCAAGATCATGACATCTGGTCCCATCACTTCATGGGAAATAGATGGGGAAACAGTGGAAACAGTGTCAGACTTGATTTTGGGGGGCTCCAAAATCACTGTAGATGGTGATTGCAGCCATGAAATTAAAAGATACTTACTCCTTGGAAGGAAAGTTATAACCAACCTAGATAGCATATTCAAAAGCAGAGACATTACTTTGCCAACTAAGTCAAGGCTATGGTTTTTCCTGTGGTCATGTATGAATGTGAGAGTTGGACTATGAAGAAAGCTGAGCACTGAAGAAATGATGCTTTTGAACTGTGGTGTTGGAGAAGACTCTTAAGAGTTCCTTGGACTGCAAGGAGATCCAACCAGTCCATTCTCAAGGAGATCAGCCCTGGGATTTCTTAACTAAAAAGCCTCTTGATGAAAGTGAAAGTGGAGAGTGAAAAAGTTGGCTTAAAGCTCAGCATTCAGAAAACCAAGATCATGACATCTGGTCCCATCACTTCATGGGAAATAGATGGGGAAACAGTGGAAACAGTGTCAGACTTGATTTTGGGGGGCTCCAAAATCACTGTAGATGGTGATTGCAGCCATGAAATTAAAAGATACTTACTCCTTGGAAGGAAAGTTATAACCAACCTAGATAGCATATTCAAAAGCAGAGACATTACTTTGCCAACTAAGTCAAGGCTATGGTTTTTCCTGTGGTCATGTATGAATGTGAGAGTTGGACTATGAAGAAAGCTGAGCACTGAAGAAATGATGCTTTTGAACTGTGGTGTTGGAGAAGACTCTTAAGAGTTCCTTGGACTGCAAGGAGATCCAACCAGTCCATTCTCAAGGAGATCAGCCCTGGGATTTCTTTGGAAGGAATGATGCTAAAGTTGAAACTCCCGTACTTTGGCCACCTGATGTGAAGAGTTGACTCATTGGAAAAGACTCTGATGCTGGGAGGGACTGGAGGCAAGAGGAGAAGGGGATGACAGAGGATGAGATGGCTAGTTGGTATCACTGACTTAATGGACGTGAGTCTGAGTGAACTCTGGGAGTTGGTGAAGGACAGGGAGGCCTGGCACACTGCGATTCATGGGGTCGCAAAGAGTCAGACATGACTGAGCGACTGAACTGAACTGAACTGAACTGAACTGAACTGATATGGACCTTTATTGGCAAAGTAATGTCTCTGCTTTTTAATATGCTGTCTAGGTTAGTCATAGCTTTTCTTTCACGGAGCAAGCGTTTTTTAATTTCATGGCTGCAGTCACCATCTGCAGTGATTTTGGATCCCCCCAAAATAAAGTCTGTCATTGTTTCCACTGTTTCCTCATCTATTTGCCATGAAGAGATAAGACTGAATGCCATGATCTTAGTTTTCTGAATGTTGAATTTTAAGCCAACTTTTTCAGTCCTTTCTTTCACTTTCATCAAGAGGGTCTTTAGTTCTTCATTTTCTGTTGTAAGGGTGGTGTCATCTGCATATCTGAGGTCATTGATATTTCTCCCTGCAATCTTGATTCGAGCTTGTGCTTTATCCAGCCCAGCGTTTCTCATGATGTACTCTGCATATAAGTTAAATAAGCAAGGTGACAATATACAGCCTTGATGTATTTCTTTCCCAATCTGGAACCCATCTGCTGTTCCATATCCAGTTCTAACTATTGCTTCTTGACCTGCATACAGATTTCTCAGGAGGCATGAGAAAAACATGGAATATGTGAGTCTTAACTAACAGAGCTGGAAAGAGAAATAGACAAATCCATAGTCAGGGGGTCGCAAGAGTCAGGCACAACTTAACGTCTAGACTACCACCACCACAGTTAAGATTTGTAACCCTAACACCCCCTCTCAGTAACTTTTGGAACAACTAAACAGAAAACCATGTAACATTCCTAAAAATAACAAATTTATAAATTTATTAGTGGCTGCTGGGGTTATGAATGAAGGGGGTACGTTTGGTATAGCTATAAAGAGTTCTTGAGGGAGTTCTGTATCTGGATTGTGGTGGTTGTTATACAAATCTACATGTATGATAAGACTGCTTGGAAATACACACTCACAAATGCTTGATGTAAAAGTGGTGAAATCTGATTAAAGTATGCATATTTTACCAGGGTCAATTTCCTGTTGTTGATATTGTATTTGAATTATGTAAGATGGTAGCATTTGGCAGAATTGGTTGTAGTGTCTCTGGAACCTCTGTGTATTTTTTCCAGGTTCCTGTGAATCTATAATTACCTCAAAATAAGTTTAAAACAAATAAGTGAAGAAGAATGCTGACACCGTTGTATGCCCAAGGGTTTGCTAGAATTGCATTTGTCCTTGGGTTTATCCTTTTGTTGTCTTCTCGTAAAGGTATTCCTCTTTCTTGACCTGATTTGGATTGGGGTTGTAATCACTCTGCCCCTGAAACATGTTCATCTGTGTTGTGGGTTGAAAGTATATGCTCTTCTGTTGTGACTGCAGAGTCCACGTGGCATCTGGGACCTGAGGCTGATGCTCTCCCTGCCCATCTGCAGAGAGACACCATGGCAACGGTGCTGCGCATAGTAATTAGGCCTAATTCTTGTCAGGTTTACTCCTAGCATCAGAAGCTAAAAATAGGGCCATTTATTTCCCAGTGCAGGTGTAGCATCTGGGGCGACGCTGACTCTGAAAGGTAGCCAAGCCCAGTAAGGAAGACCCTCTGGTTAGATACATCTACTGATGAATCTGACTGTGGATGAATATATCCACCTGGATAAAAAAATTTTATGTATCCATACAAACAGGAAGTTAACCATTTATATATAGTTAGCCTCTTTTGCTATGATGGTTGAATTCTTTTGGCAAAACTGTTAGCCTTTGCCTTGCTTCATTTGTACTCTAAGGCCAAACTGACCTGTTCCTCCAGGTATCTCTTGACTTCCTACTTTTGCATTCCAGTCCCCTGTGATGTAAAGGGCCTCTTTTTTGGTGTTAGTTCTAGAAGGTTATGTAGGTTATCATAGAACCATTCAACTTCATCTTCTTTGGTATATGTTGCTGGGCATAGACATGGATTACTGTGATAGTGAATGGTTTGCCTTTGAAAACAATGAGAGCATTGTGTCATTTTTATATTGCATTCAAGTACAACAACTCTTTTGTTGACTACGAAGGCTACTTCACTGAGGCAGGACAAAGTCTAACAGAGTTTTGCCAAGAGAACACATTGTTCACAACAAATACCCTCTTCCAGCAACGCAAGTGATGACTCTACACGTGGACATCACCAGATGATCAATACCAAAATCGGATTGATTATATACTTTGTAGCCACAGATGGAGAAGCTCTGTAAAGTCAGCAGAAACAAGACAGGGAGATGTCTGTGGCTCAGGTCATGAACTCTGTATTGCAAAATTAAGACTTAAATTGAAGAATGTAGGGAAGACCACTAGGTTATTCAGGTATGACCTAAATCAAATCCTTTATACAATGGAAGTGACAAATAGATTCAAGAGATTAGATGTGATAGATAGAATGCCTGAGGAACTATGAACGGAGGTTTGCAACACTGTACAGAAAAGAAATGCAAAAAGGCAAAATGGTTGTCTGTGGAGGCCTTACAAATAGCTCAGAAAAGAAGACAAGCTAAAAGCACAGGAGAAAAGAATTATATTCCCATCCGAATGAAGAGTTCCAAAGAATAGCAAGCAGCGATAGAAAGCCTTCTTAAGTGAACAGTGCAGAGAGATGGAGGAAAATAATAGAATGGGAAAGACTAGAAATCTCTTCAGGAAAATTAGAGATACCAAGGGAACATTTCATGCAAAGATGGGCTCAATAAAGGACGAAATGGTAGGGACCTAATGGAAGCAGAAGATATTAAGAAGAGGTGTCAAGAATACACAGAAGAACTATACAAAAAAGGTCTTAATGACCCAGATAACCATGATGGTGTAGTCACTCTCTAGAGCCAGACATCCAGAGTGTGAAGTCAAGTGGGCCTTAGGAAGCATCACTAAGAACAAATTTAGTGGAGGTGATGAAATTCCAGCTGAGCTATTTCAAGTCCTAAAAGATAATGCTGTTACAGTGCTGTACTCAGGATGCCAGCAAATATGGAAAACTCAGCAGTGGCCACAGGACTGTTCAAGATCAGTTTTTATCCCAATCCCAAGAAAGGACAATGCCAAAGAATGTTTAAACTACTGAAAAATGGCACTCATTTCACATTCTAGCAAGGTAATACTGAAAATCCTTCAAGCTAGGCTTCAACAGTATGTGAAACGACAACTTCCAGGTGTACAAGCTGGATTTAGAAAAGGCAAAGGAACCAGAGATCAAATTATCAACATCCAATGATCATTGAAAAAGATAGGGAATTCCAGAAAAGCATCTACTTCTGCTTCATTCACTATACTAGAGCCTTTGACTCTATGGATCACAACAAACTGTGGAAAATTCTTCAAGAGATGAGAATACCGGGTCACCTTCCCTCCCTGCCTCCTGGGAAACCTGTATGCAAGTCACAAAGCAACAGTTAGAACCAGATATGGAACAACTGGTTTAAAATTGGGAGAGGAGTATGTCAAGCCTGTATATTGTCAGCCTGCTCATATAACTTATATGCAGAATACATCAGGGGAAATGCCATTCTCAGTGAAGCCCAAGCTGGAATCAAGATTGCTGGGAGAAGTATTAGTAACCTTAGCTATGCAAATGATACCACCCTAATGTCAGAAAGTGAAGAGGAACTAAAGAGCCTCTTGATGGAAGTGAAAGAGGAGGGTGAAAAAGCTGGCCTAAAACTCAGCATTCAAAAAATTAAGATCATGGCATATGGTCCCATCACTTAATGACAAATAGATAGGAAAAGAGTGGAAACAGTGTCAGATTTTATTTTATTGGGTTCCAAAATCATGGTTGATTGTGACTACAGCCATGAAATTAAAAGACTCTTGCTCCTTGGAAGAAAAGCTATGACAAACCCGGAGAGCGTATTAAAATTAGAGACATCACTTTGCCCACAAATGTTGGTAGAGTCAAAGCTATGTTTTTTTCCAGTAGTCTTGTATGGATGTGGTAGTCTGACAATAAAGAAGGCTGAGTGGGGAAGAATTGATGCTTTTGAATGGTAGTATAGAAGAATCTTGAGAGTCCCTTTGACAGCAAGGAGACCAAGTCAGTCAATTCTAAAGGAAATTAGTCCTGAATATTCACTGGAAGGACTGATGCTGAAGCTCCAGTACTCTGGCCACCTGATGGGAAGAGCTGGCTCACCAGAAGAGACCCTGATGCTGGTAAAGCTTGAGGGCAGTAGGAGAAGGCTGCAACAGAGAATGAGATGTTTGGATGACATCATCAGCTCAGTGAGCATGAGTTTTGCAAATTCCAGGAGACAGTGAAGGACAGGTAAGCCTGGTGTACTGCAGTGCCTTGTGTTGCAGAGTTGGACATGACTGAACAACTGACCAAAAGCAACGAACTCTTTTTTAGTGCTGTCTTTGATAGCAGAGAGTCTTTGAAAATTGTCGTGTTGGCGCTTTCCTCTAGTAGTAGAAATGGGACTTCTCTGGTGGCTCAGTGGCAAACAGTCCACCTGCCAGTGCAGGAACACAGGAGATGTGGGTTCAGTCCCTGGACTGGAAGGATGATTCCCCTAGAAAAGGAAATGGCAGCCCACTCCAGTATTCCTGCCCGGGAAGTCCAGAGACAGAGGATTCTACTGGGCTCCAGTCCATGGGGTTACAAACAGTCCTGGCGAGATTTAGTGACAGAGCACGCATATGGTAATAGAAATGTGTATTCCTCTTGTAAAATGTTAATAAAGATTAAAAGGTGTAAGTAAATCATCTGGGAGATGTATTTCTACTGAGTACACTACTTTTTATGTACATCACAAGTTCTAAAGCTTCTGCTCATAAAAATGGGCCATGTTTTGATAATTATTAAAGATGACTTTGATTAAAGTTAAGAAACAATGGAGATAAATGACTATATACACTGTTGATTTAAAACATCAGTGTTGTTATAATGGAAACATGGTTTGTGGGTATATAATCATCAGCTCGCTAACTTGGCTGAATTAACTTGAAACTCAACATCTACTATGTAGCAAAATGTTTTTCATGTACTTTGTGGCAGTCACGTTACACGTTAGATGTGACAAGTATATTAAGACATTAGCATCAGATTTCAGTTCGGTCACTCAGTCGTGTCTGACTCTGTGACCCCATGGACTGCAGTGCATCAGACTTCCCTGTCCATCACCACCTCCCAGAGCTTGTTCAAACTCATAGCCATCGAGTTGGTGATGCCATCCAGCCATCTCATCCTCTGTTGTCCGCTTTTCTTCCTGCCTTCAATCTTTCCCAGCATCAGGGTCTTTTCCAATGAGTCAGTTCTTCACATCAGGTGGACAAAGTACTGGAGTTGCAGCTTCAGCGTCAGTCCTTCCAATGAATATTCAGGACTGATTTCCTCTAAGTTTGACTGATTGGATTTCCTAGAACCAAAGTAGCTAAGTACCTTCCCTGCCAATACTTTGGCAGAACCTGCGGGGTACATTTCAGGGTGTTCCATGCAAGTCCGGGCTCACCCCTGGCATCCCTCTCCATCCTGATGACTGAGTAGTGCCTTTCCCTTTGGTGTTTGTCCTGTCATCATGGAGTGGCCCTCTTCCATCCCCACCCTCGACTTCTCTGCATCCTGCGTGCATTTTCCTCACATACCTCGGGCATGTGAGCTTTTCTTCCTTATTGCCTTGCTGACTCTCTGAGAATACGTGCGTTGTTTCCATCTACATTGCCTAAGTGACTTACAGTCTGCCCGGCCCAGAATGGCACTCAGTAAACATTGCTGACTGTGAGTAGGATGACCTGAGTGGATGTCTAGAGGGCTCTTTTGTATAGGTGCTCAGGATGAAAAAGAAACTTTAATTTCATTTGGATCTCATGTATCATTTTACTCTATGTCTTACTTAAAATGTATCAGGATGATTCAAACAGTTATGTGTGTATGTGTTTTCTCCTGAGTATCTCACTACTGGAAGATTCATCTGATGATCAGGAACTACAAGTTTCCTTAATTGTGATCATCTTAGACTACTCATTCTACCTGATTTTTACCTACAGTAATTTTCAATAAGGTAATATTCCTTTAAGTGATTTTAGAGTTCCTGGCAATTCATGTAGAGTGGTGGTGTTACCAAAAGGTATGTGTGTGAGGGGGTCTGGCTGCTTGCCACTCGAAAGCCAGCAAATGGGCCAGGTTGGCGGAAAGGAAAGTTTGGTTTATTTCAGATGCTGGCAACTCGCTGAGGGGAGGGTGGTGGACGTCTCTCTAGAAGCTGGCTCCCTCCCCACTGACAGGCAGAGGGTGAGAGCATTTCTAGAACGTGCTTGGGGGGAAGGTTACTTGCAGAAACAGCAGTCATCTCTACCAGTCACCTTCAGATTGGTCATCAGTGGTCTGACCAGCAGCATCTTCATTGTTTTAGGTACAGTTAATCTTTAGATCTGCGCGCATTTGTTCGTTTCTTTGCAATCAATTCTCGGAATTGTGGCAACTCAAGTCCCGTGTATAGTCTCTTAGTTACATATGTAGTTAACTTCTCCCCCTGGGGTTTTAGTGTCTATAAGACAGCTCACAGGATGTGGCTCAGAATATTATCTACGGCCCTTGAGAAGGCCCTTGACTGTGCTTAATGACTACATTATTCTTATTTAGTCTCCTTAGACTGTTTTCCCTTGTTGCAGCCTTTCTGGCTTCTCTGATTAACCTGATCCTTCGATTACAGTTTTCCACAGGCAAAAGGCAGGCAGAGGACGTGGTCAGGGGGCCAGGCTCATACTCCACCGCTCCTTTCAGTGGCACTGGCGTTTCATCTTGACGTCGGGACAGGTGTGCACAGTGGGTGTGACAGGCTTTGGTTCACTTTGCAAGTTAGGAAACTGATGCCCACAGGAGTGGTGACTTCTGTGGCTAGAAAAGGCTGAGCTGGATGCAGAACTCAGGTGGTCTCAGTACTGGGTGCTTTCCTCCACATGTGGAATTCGACCGCTGCTTGGAACATGGCCCGATGTTGAGAATAGTTCTTACTGTCATAGCATTTTGAGTAGTTGCCAGCTGATTTGCATTCTAAATTTGGCAACTATTAACTCTGATATATTTATCCTCTTTATAGAAGTTCAGAAGAGAGAGATGAGAAAATTGACTAGGGATTTCAGAACTCCCTCACCATCTGAGATCCAGTTGCTTTCACTACAATATAGCAAACTGTTTATGACAAATATTCAGTTGCTATGGACATAATCCCGTGTCTTGCAATCAGCTAGATGTTGGGAGGGTCCTAGTTCCGCTCATGTATTCATATGTACATTTTCCCTCCTGAGGGTCAAGTCTCCTGTAAGCTGCTGCCCCCTGTAGTGTGCAATTTAAAGGGATTCCCTCATCTTTCCCCACAAAGCTGACAAAAGATACTCGCTGCTCCTCCTCTCACTCTCCTGAATGCAGGCTGATACCTGTGGCCTTAGCACCTTCCTACTCGGGGTACGGGTACGGAGTTACTTATGTGTAAAAACGCATGGTGCTTTCTTTGCTAATGAACCGTTCTCTTGACAAAGAGGATTTATTCCTCTCTCATTCCCAGCTTCCTTTTTCCACTTATTTTTATTCAAACTATGAAATGACCACCGTGGAAGACGTGACACTTGAATTAGCCTTGTTCATATTAGGTTTGAAGATGATCAGCATTTCACTTGCCCATCATCATGATACTGAAATTGTTGTTATTTTATTTATTTATTTTTGGCTGTTAAATTTTCTTTTTTTTTTAAATTTTATTTTGGCACAGGGTTGATTAACAGTGTTGTGTTAGATTCAGGGTACAGCAAAGTGATTCAGTTTTACATATACATGTCTCCTTTTTCATATTATTTTCCCATTTAGGTTATTACAGAGTATTGAGCAGAGTTTTCTGTGCTATACAGTAGGTCCTTGTTGGTTATTTGTATTGCAGCACTTCATTTTTCAAGCAGAAAGCGAGCCTTAAACAAATCAAAGAATAGTGTTTTCTTTTGAAACATGTAACAGTGAACCCTTCAGATCACTCCATCTAGCAGTGCTCCCCCTGACTCACCTTTCCCCAGTCTCAGGCTTTTTAAAGCATAAGTCCCACTCCTCAAGTCTTAAGAGTGAAGTCTAATGGAAATTTATTTGGCTAAATGGGAAAGTAAAAATATATTTCAGGGGCAGAAATGGAATTGCTTGTAGGAACAGTTGAATGAGTTTATTTTATTGTCATTATTCTCACCAATGACTTGCTATAAAAGTGGGGATCCTGTGACTTTCTGTATTGTTGAATTCTGCTTTTGAGTGTTTCATTTCAGTTGGCAACATAGCACTCCTGGGGATGTTTGAGATCAAAACAGCTAATTTCCATTTGACCGCCAATCAGTATGGGGAGAAGAAGCCTTAGCATTAGTTCAGAGATGTGTCGGTACCTACAGAGGCAACATGCTGACATGTAAGGAGTATGGGCTTTGGAGTGGCACTGATGCACACTGGCTTGAGCATTTATTATTGCTCTATTGTAAGTAAGTTAAAAATGCTTCTTGACACTCAGGTATCTATGAACTAGAAATGATTACTTTCTGTTCCTCATATGTTTGCTGTGAAAATTTAATGAGATCACCATAAGTAACTAACAGTATCTGGGACCTGCCATGTTGTCATTAATATTCCCTTCTCTGACTGATAGCTCACTGTCTTCATCTGGAGTTTTATTCACAGTTGGATCTATGAGTGGCTAGCTTGTTATCTCAGAGAAGACAATGGCAACCCACTTTAGTACTCTTGCCTGGAAAATCCTATGGACAGAGGAGCCTGGTAGGCTGCAGTCTATGGGGTCACTAAGAGTCAGACACCACTAAGTGACTTTACTTTCACTTTTAACTTTCACGCATTGGAGAAGGCAATGGCAACCCACTCTAGTGGGTTGCTCTGGCAGGCAGGTTCTTGCCTGGAGAATCCCAGGGACGGAGGAGCCTGGTGGGCTTTCGTCTATATGGTAACACGGAGTCAGACACAACTGAAGTGATTTAGCAGCAGCAGCAGCAGCAGCAGCTTGTTATCTAACATCCATCTCCAGTTTTTCCCAGACAGGTCTTGATTACTAAACTAAGGCAAATTATTAAAAGGCTGAATTTCATTGTTAAAATCACTTTGGATTACATTCCACAACTGAATTCAAGTTGGAGAATTCTACACCATTACCAGTTTTCTCTGAAATCTGAAAAGTAGTGAGAGAAGAGAGGCCATTCACCACTGGATAATAATACCTCAAAGGGGAGGACCGCTCTGCTAAATAAGGCACTAAGCAAAACATGCCTGTCCACAGAGGACAGAAGGCAAACTACAGATGAGGTCCAGCTGCCGGTCATAAGCCCGCTCCTGCCCGCACAAACTCAGCACTGCTGGCGTGGGTTCAGATGAAGTCATTGCTTCCCAAAGATCATAGTGGAAAAGCTTAAGAATATACTAAAGGTTATATATGTATGTGTGTACTCAGCTGTATCTGACTCTTTGCAGCCCTATGCACTGTAGCCCTCCAGACTCTTCTGTCTATAAGATTATCCTGGCAAGAATTCTGGAATGGGTTGCCATTTCCTCCTCCAGGGGATCTTCCTGACCCAGGGATCGAACCCATGTCATGTTTGTCTCCTGCTCTGGCAGGCAGGTTCTTTACCACCAACACCACCTCGGAAGCCCCACTAAAGAGTATATAAATCCCCCAGATAGTGGGTGGTAGTTTCCTTCTATCTAAATACAAAAGGGAGAGTGTTGCTTCCTGCTCTGAGATCAGAGCTCTTGGGTACCAGTGTTTGCTATTATCAGTATTTGTCCTCACACATCCAGTCCTGGAACCCAGATCACAAGGATCTCAAAGCCGAGATGATTCTTCTGAAAATCCTGTGGTGGTTCAGTCCGTAAAGAATCTGCCTGCAATGCAGGAGACCTAGGTTGGATCCATGGGTCAGGAAGATCTTTTGGAGAAGGAAATGCAACCCACCCCAGTATTCTTGCCTGGAGAATCCTACGCATACAGGAACCTGGTGGGCCACAGTCCATGGGCTCACAGGAGTTGGGCACGACTTAGCGACTAAACCAACAACAACATGTTTAAGGTACTTAAAGAAAGCATGTTAAGTTTGCAGCAAACATAATCATGCCTCTGAGATTTTCTAAGGGATCTGCTTTTATGAGTCATTTAATTATTATAGACAATATTTGCTGCTTAAATTTAGGAAGAATGAACTGATATTTCTTCTTGTACTATAGCCATGGCACGGTTTATACTTGTGGATTTGAAAGTGACAGGAGAGGTAGAAAGCTAGCTCTCTTATTTTCAGGTTAGGAAGCTGCGGCCCAAGTGGGTGAGTCAGTGATGGCAGAGTAGACACTAAGCTCAGGCTGTCCCCTGAACCCCACTGCTGCAGAGGAGGCAGACTTCAGCAGGCTGCCTGTATTTGATGTCTGCGGAAACATGCATGTCAAAATGACGAAAGGAAGACACCACAGTGGAACACTGACTTGCCAAGATATGTCAGTTAGAGGTTTAATAACTGTAATAGACAAAGAGTATCATGATAAGAATAGTCCCAAATCTGAAGAGAAATCTTGGCAAAGGATACATTTTGTCTACTAGCAGAAGAAATACAGGTGATATAACAATTGATAAAATCAAAAGTTGCAAATGAAAACAGTATTGAGCTTTATTTGGCTTCTGTATACTAAACCAACTGTAAATGCAGGTGCCTGTGGTGAGGCCAGGCTTCCCAGCACAGGCGCCACCGGTACATGGGCCCCAGGCCTGGCGGGCTTCTCCATGTGAGCATAACTGGACGGTGGACGTTCACTTCCAGTGTGTGCCTCACGAAAGAGTCAGTAGACTGGAAACTTATCTTTGTGTCTATGAAGGTATTCATCACCATAGCATTTATAACACTCCAGAATAGGGGAGCAGGTTCAATAAATTATGATGCCTCCATATAATAGTTTCTGAATGCAATAAAGTCATCTTCAAGAATGTTGAAAGTTGAAATGTTACTGAATGTCAGCTTGTATTTCAAAGCACGATGAGGCCAAACAAACTAAAACATCGGAGTTTGGAGCAGGGCCAAGCAAGGAGTTGGGGGGCTTGTGCTTAAAACACCTCAAACTCTCTGAAGGATTTCAGAAAGCATTTTTGAAAGTGAAATGAAGGAGGGGCATCACAGGATAAATGATCAACTCCTGCACAATTCTGAGTGATTAATATTTGAGGTAACAAGGCAGTGTCACAGAGGTTAGCATTATCAATCCTTATGCACCAGAAGGTCTGGGGGTTCGTGATCATCAGGTAGTTAATTTCTCCCATTTGGTTGTGGTTTTAGCATTTGTAAAACAAATGAGGAACTGCACATCATATACTATTAACTGGGTAGTTCAGAGAGGAGCTACGGCAGAGGAAATGGGGGAGGTATGTCTCAGAAAGGTCCATAGTGTCCTGCTTGGCAGAAAGATGTTCAGAATGCAGTTTGATACAAAATGACACACATAACACAAAATTCAGTACAAACATGATCCCAGTTATATTAAATTAATCCCACGTGCACAGCATGATCATCTAAGACAGTGCACCCAACTGTGGTGATGGGCAGAGGGAGGGGGTTATCTTCTTTATTTTTTCTACTGTTCTACAGCAAATAGAGATTATTTTTATAACTAGAAAGAGGAATACACTTATTTTAAAGTAATTTACAAAGTTAAATTAAAATTAAACCCATTTTAATACCATCTTCAAACTGGGCTTTAGCAGTACATGAACCGAGAACTTTCAGATCTACAAGCTGGGTTTAGCAAAGGCAGAGGAACCAGAGATGAAATTATCAGCATTCACTGGCTCATGGAGAAAGCAAGGGAATTCCAGAAAAAACATCTGCTTCATTGACTACACTGAAGCCTTTGATTGTGTGGATCATAGCTGTGGAAAAATTCTTAAAGAGATGGGAATACCAGACCACTTTTCCTGTCTCCTGAAACACCTGTGTGTGTGTGTGTGTGTGTGTGTGTCAAGAATCAATAGTACAGGACATGGAATGACTGACTGGTTGAAAATTGGGAAAGGAGTATGTCAAGGCTGTATAGTGTCACCATGCTTATTTAAATGATATGCAGAGTACACCTTGTGAAATGCTGGGCTGGATGAATCCCAAGCTAGAATCAAGATTGACAGGAGAAATATTAACCTCAGACATGTGGATGATACTACTCTAAGGGCAGAAGGTGAAGAGGGACTAAAGAGTCTCTTGATGAGAGTGAAAGGGAGAGTGAAAAAGCTGGCTTGAAACTTCACATTAAAAAATTAAGATCATGACATGTGTTCCCGTCACTTCGTGGCAAATAGAAGGGGAAAAAGTGGAAGCAGTGACAGATTTTCTTGGGCTCCACAATCACTGTGGATGGTGACTGCAGCTATGAAATTAAAAGACACTTGATCTTTGGAAGGACAGCTATCTCACCAGTTTCCTGTGTCCATGGGATTTCCCAGGCAAGAATACTGGAGTGAGTTTCCATTCCCTTCTCAAAAGGATCTTCCCAACTCAGGGATCAAACCACAGTCTCCTTCATAGCAGGCAGATTCTTTACCGTCTAAGCCACCAGGGAAGCCCCTGTAATAAGCCTGTATAGCATATTAAAAAGCAGAGACATGACTTTGTTAACAAAGGTCCCTACCGTCAAAGCTATGCTTTTTTCACTTGTCATGTATGGATGTGAGAGTTGAATCATAAAGAAAGCTGAGTACTGAGGAACTAATACTTTTGAACTGTGTTGGAGAGGACTCTTGAGAGTCCCTTGGACAGCAAGATCAAACCAGCCAATCCTAAAGGAAATAAACCCTGAATATTCATTGGAAGGACTGATGCTGAATCTGAAACTCCAGTACTTTGGCTACCTGATGTGAAGAGCCAGCTCACTGGAAAAGACCATGATCCTGGGAAAGACTGAACACAGAAGGAGAAGGGATGGTGGAGGATGAAATGGTTGGATGGCATCACCAGTTGAATGGATGTCAATTTGAGCAAAGTCCAGGGGATCATGGAGGACAGAAGAGTCTGACATGCTGCAGTCCGTGGAGTCGCAAAGAGTTGGACACGACTTAGCAACTGAACAACATCAGCAATGAACTTAATAGCCATAAAATTTAAAATGTTGGGGATATCAAACCCTATATGTTCATGGCACATCTGCAGATCACATTAGATGACTCCCTCATACCTCTTAATTTGGAGGTGTTATTTGCATCTGGGATCTATTGCTTGAACATTCAGTTTATTAGTTCTAGTAAATGTTATAGTCATGATCTGCTTGAATATTTTTCCAAGCTGCTTACCAAATTTTCCATAATCCTTGAAAAAGGGAACTTACCTGATTATTCAATACCACAATTTATTCCTTCTCAATTTCTACTTACTTCTTTCTTGTATATAAAATATAGACTGATGACTAACATTTATTCAGTGTACCAAGAACCTTTCATGTAGGGTTTTAGGTCATCCTGATGTGGTCCTGTTTTTAAGGTTGAGGAAAGGCAGGAACAAAAGGTTTATTCTTCGGGCTGTCTCTCCCTCCCTTTCATGCTTCATGTCATTCACTTCCAAGTTTCTGTATCCCAGACCCAGAATAAATCAATATAAAATAAAATTTTAATTGTCACTGTGCAGTGATTTGATTTGCCCTTCGTTTAGGATCCAACCCAGTGGTCTAGGAAATTGTGAAGCTACGTGCCTTGGATTTTCAACTATTGATTGGAGATGAGCTTGCATCTAGGCTAATGTTCACCTTTCCATTGACGATTGCCAAAAAATGTTTATGGCTTTCATTTATAGTTTCATTAATACACTTATATTTAATATATTGAATGTATTTATTTATGTTCAGTTCAGTTCAGCTTGGTCACTCAGTCATGTCCAACTCTGTGACCCCACGAATCGCAGCACTCCAGGCCTCCCTGTCCATCACTAACTCTGTGTTCACCCAGACTCACGTCCATCGGACTCAGTGATGCCATCCAGCCATCTCATTCTCTGTCGTCCCCTTCTCTTCCTGCCCTCAACCCCTCCCAGCATCAGAGTCTTTCCCAATGAGTCAACTCTTCACGTGAGGTGGCCAAAGTACTGGAGTTTGAGCTTTAGCATCTTTCCTTCCAAAGAAATCCCAGGGCTGATCTCCTTGAGAATGGACTGGTTGGATCTCCTTGCAGTCCAAGGGACTCTTAAGAGTCTTCTCCAACACCACAGTTCAAAAGCATCAATTCTTCGGCGCTCAGCCTTCTTCACAGTCCAACTCTCACATCCATACATGACCACAGGAAAAACCATAGCCTTGATTAGATGGACCTTCGTCGGCAAAGTAATGTGTCTGCTTTTGAATATACTATCTAGGTTGGTCATAGCTTTTCTTTCAAGGAGTAAATGTCTTTTAATTTCATGGCTGCAGTCACCGTCTACAGTGATTTTGGAGCCCTCCAAAATAAAGTCTGACACTGTTTCCACTGTTTCCCCATCTATTTCCCATGAAGTGATTTGTTAGATATGAATTTATGTTTTTGCAGGATTATACTTCATACCATAAGTGAAAATTCTGGTTACTTTTTCATTTTTTTTATATGGATCATTTTTTTTTGTCTCTGGGAAGGTACCAGTCGAGAGTAGTAACACCATAAGAATTATTTCCATTTATAATCTACTTGCCATTATTTTCCTCAGCAGCTACAAATGGGCTGTAATTACCAACATTTCTTTAGTTGGAAACCACCAATAGACGAGATTTTTGAATAATCTTTTTGCGTAGTTCTGAATATATTTAAATGATTTCACAAGTCAGTACACGCTCTTTTTTTATCAACAATAGTAGAATACAGAGGGCTAATACTCAACCTGATGCGAAAGGAACTATTTTCATTTATTGCTGAAGACAGAGGGATCTTCTCACAGGTCATTTCTTCCCTTACATTATCATACAAAAGCAGTATACAGATGCCAGTAAAATTAGATGAAGTGCAAAACCCTATTTGCTGTTTAGGTTTTTAATTAAATGCACTGATTATAGAAAAATACATTCACTTTGTTGCCAGAACTGCTGCAGGTCTTTGCTCAAAACCTGCCTACTCCTACCTTTAGCAGAGGTTAACAAATCTTTGAATGGAACAAATCTTTAAGTTAAAAGGTTCTGAGATAAGAAGGGAAGCTACAACCCTCCCCCAGCACTCCCCTAGAAAACCCAAAAACCAGATGGAACAAGGTGGGACCAAGATAGCCATGAATCCGGCCTCCAACAGACCCTGAGTCTCATTATACACCTATCTTTACTCCCCTGGCATGTTAAACGACACACTTCCTGATGTCCGGGGCAGGGCAGTAAGGACCATAGAAAGACTGAAAGGGAGTGACTCCCCCCACCCCATTTCCTCAAGCCCTGAATCTTCCCTGGTAGATTAATGTTTACGCCTCCCCATCTCAGCGTTACTTGCCCTGCCTTTGTCTTCAGTTTTTAAAATTAAATCCTGATCTGTGAGCTTAGTTCCCATTTCTCCATGGTTTGGCCAGTGGCTGAAACTTGTGTTCTGTCCATCTTAGCTTTGGTTTCCTTATTTAGCTGCTCAGACTCCAAAGGGGAAAGAATCTTCCCCCGTTGACATAACTCCCGTGGGTTGGGGAGAGCAGTTACTGCCAGCTTCTAGTTTTCAGGTTGGAATCCATGTCTTATTTATTATTCTTTTTTGTGGCTGCAGCTTCCTCATCACCTGTCCTAAAAATTGACAGTGCCTCTTCACAGAACTGATTTGTGTGTACATGGAGTTGATGTCTGTGGTGCTAAGAAAGCTACTGGATCCTTTCCTTCTGCAGATTAATTTTGTGACCTGACTCTCCTTTGAAATTCACTCCTTTGTGATGAGATGTGCTGCAGTCATTTAAAATGCAAATTATCATAGCTGGGTAACAGAAAAATGCATTTCCAAGGGTCCAGGTAGATGTGGGAAGATTCTCAAGGGCTGGGAGTTGGGAGGGGAAAGTGACTAAGGCCGAGGAAAATAAACAGGCAGTGCCTGAGAAACTGAGCCTCTGGGGGGGGGGG
>SJYC01112434.1:0-34479 GCA_006408675.1 Madoqua kirkii | reverse complement strand
GATGGGAATACCAGACCACTTTTCCTGTCTCCTGAAACACCTGTGTGTGTGTGTGTGTGTGTCAAGAATCAATAGTACAGGACATGGAATGACTGACTGGTTGAAAATTGGGAAAGGAGTATGTCAAGGCTGTATAGTGTCACCATGCTTATTTAAATGATATGCAGAGTACACCTTGTGAAATGCTGGGCTGGATGAATCCCAAGCTAGAATCAAGATTGACAGGAGAAATATTAACCTCAGACATGTGGATGATACTACTCTAAGGGCAGAAGGTGAAGAGGGACTAAAGAGTCTCTTGATGAGAGTGAAAGGGAGAGTGAAAAAGCTGGCTTGAAACTTCACATTAAAAAATTAAGATCATGACATGTGTTCCCGTCACTTCGTGGCAAATAGAAGGGGAAAAAGTGGAAGCAGTGACAGATTTTCTTGGGCTCCACAATCACTGTGGATGGTGACTGCAGCTATGAAATTAAAAGACACTTGATCTTTGGAAGGACAGCTATCTCACCAGTTTCCTGTGTCCATGGGATTTCCCAGGCAAGAATACTGGAGTGAGTTTCCATTCCCTTCTCAAAAGGATCTTCCCAACTCAGGGATCAAACCACAGTCTCCTTCATAGCAGGCAGATTCTTTACCGTCTAAGCCACCAGGGAAGCCCCTGTAATAAGCCTGTATAGCATATTAAAAAGCAGAGACATGACTTTTTTAACAAAGGTCCCTACCGTCAAAGCTATGCTTTTTTCACTTGTCATGTATGGATGTGAGAGTTGAATCATAAAGAAAGCTGAGTACTGAGGAACTAATACTTTTGAACTGTGTTGGAGAGGACTCTTGAGAGTCCCTTGGACAGCAAGATCAAACCAGCCAATCCTAAAGGAAATAAACCCTGAATATTCATTGGAAGGACTGATGCTGAATCTGAAACTCCAGTACTTTGGCTACCTGATGTGAAGAGCCAGCTCACTGGAAAAGACCATGATCCTGGGAAAGACTGAACACAGAAGGAGAAGGGATGGTGGAGGATGAAATGGTTGGATGGCATCACCAGTTGAATGGATGTCAATTTGAGCAAAGTCCAGGGGATCATGGAGGACAGAAGAGTCTGACATGCTGCAGTCCGTGGAGTCGCAAAGAGTTGGACACGACTTAGCAACTGAACAACATCAGCAATGAACTTAATAGCCATAAAATTTAAAATGTTGGGGATATCAAACCCTATATGTTCATGGCACATCTGCAGATCACATTAGATGACTCCCTCATACCTCTTAATTTGGAGGTGTTATTTGCATCTGGGATCTATTGCTTGAACATTCAGTTTATTAGTTCTAGTAAATGTTATAGTCATGATCTGCTTGAATATTTTTCCAAGCTGCTTACCAAATTTTCCATAATCCTTGAAAAAGGGAACTTACCTGATTATTCAATACCACAATTTATTCCTTCTCAATTTCTACTTACTTCTTTCTTGTATATAAAATATAGACTGATGACTAACATTTATTCAGTGTACCAAGAACCTTTCATGTAGGGTTTTAGGTCATCCTGATGTGGTCCTGTTTTTAAGGTTGAGGAAAGGCAGGAACAAAAGGTTTATTCTTCGGGCTGTCTCTCCCTCCCTTTCATGCTTCATGTCATTCACTTCCAAGTTTCTGTATCCCAGACCCAGAATAAATCAATATAAAATAAAATTTTAATTGTCACTGTGCAGTGATTTGATTTGCCCTTCGTTTAGGATCCAACCCAGTGGTCTAGGAAATTGTGAAGCTACGTGCCTTGGATTTTCAACTATTGATTGGAGATGAGCTTGCATCTAGGCTAATGTTCACCTTTCCATTGACGATTGCCAAAAAATGTTTATGGCTTTCATTTATAGTTTCATTAATACACTTATATTTAATATATTGAATGTATTTATTTATGTTCAGTTCAGTTCAGCTTGGTCACTCAGTCATGTCCAACTCTGTGACCCCACGAATCGCAGCACTCCAGGCCTCCCTGTCCATCACTAACTCTGTGTTCACCCAGACTCACGTCCATCGGACTCAGTGATGCCATCCAGCCATCTCATTCTCTGTCGTCCCCTTCTCTTCCTGCCCTCAACCCCTCCCAGCATCAGAGTCTTTCCCAATGAGTCAACTCTTCACGTGAGGTGGCCAAAGTACTGGAGTTTGAGCTTTAGCATCTTTCCTTCCAAAGAAATCCCAGGGCTGATCTCCTTGAGAATGGACTGGTTGGATCTCCTTGCAGTCCAAGGGACTCTTAAGAGTCTTCTCCAACACCACAGTTCAAAAGCATCAATTCTTCGGCGCTCAGCCTTCTTCACAGTCCAACTCTCACATCCATACATGACCACAGGAAAAACCATAGCCTTGATTAGATGGACCTTCGTCGGCAAAGTAATGTGTCTGCTTTTGAATATACTATCTAGGTTGGTCATAGCTTTTCTTTCAAGGAGTAAATGTCTTTTAATTTCATGGCTGCAGTCACCGTCTACAGTGATTTTGGAGCCCTCCAAAATAAAGTCTGACACTGTTTCCACTGTTTCCCCATCTATTTCCCATGAAGTGATTTGTTAGATATGAATTTATGTTTTTGCAGGATTATACTTCATACCATAAGTGAAAATTCTGGTTACTTTTTCATTTTTTTTATATGGATCATTTTTTTTTGTCTCTGGGAAGGTACCAGTCGAGAGTAGTAACACCATAAGAATTATTTCCATTTATAATCTACTTGCCATTATTTTCCTCAGCAGCTACAAATGGGCTGTAATTACCAACATTTCTTTAGTTGGAAACCACCAATAGACGAGATTTTTGAATAATCTTTTTGCGTAGTTCTGAATATATTTAAATGATTTCACAAGTCAGTACACGCTCTTTTTTTATCAACAATAGTAGAATACAGAGGGCTAATACTCAACCTGATGCGAAAGGAACTATTTTCATTTATTGCTGAAGACAGAGGGATCTTCTCACAGGTCATTTCTTCCCTTACATTATCATACAAAAGCAGTATACAGATGCCAGTAAAATTAGATGAAGTGCAAAACCCTATTTGCTGTTTAGGTTTTTAATTAAATGCACTGATTATAGAAAAATACATTCACTTTGTTGCCAGAACTGCTGCAGGTCTTTGCTCAAAACCTGCCTACTCCTACCTTTAGCAGAGGTTAACAAATCTTTGAATGGAACAAATCTTTAAGTTAAAAGGTTCCGAGATAAGAAGGGAAGCTACAACCCTCCCCCAGCACTCCCCTAGAAAACCCAAAAACCAGATGGAACAAGGTGGGACCAAGATAGCCATGAATCCGGCCTCCAACAGACCCTGAGTCTCATTATACACCTATCTTTACTCCCCTGGCATGTTAAACGACACACTTCCTGATGTCCGGGGCAGGGCAGTAAGGACCATAGAAAGACTGAAAGGGAGTGACTCCCCCCACCCCATTTCCTCAAGCCCTGAATCTTCCCTGGTAGATTAATGTTTACGCCTCCCCATCTCAGCGTTACTTGCCCTGCCTTTGTCTTCAGTTTTTAAAATTAAATCCTGATCTGTGAGCTTAGTTCCCATTTCTCCATGGTTTGGCCAGTGGCTGAAACTTGTGTTCTGTCCATCTTAGCTTTGGTTTCCTTATTTAGCTGCTCAGACTCCAAAGGGGAAAGAATCTTCCCCCGTTGACATAACTCCCGTGGGTTGGGGAGAGCAGTTACTGCCAGCTTCTAGTTTTCAGGTTGGAATCCATGTCTTATTTATTATTCTTTTTTGTGGCTGCAGCTTCCTCATCACCTGTCCTAAAAATTGACAGTGCCTCTTCACAGAACTGATTTGTGTGTACATGGAGTTGATGTCTGTGGTGCTAAGAAAGCTACTGGATCCTTTCCTTCTGCAGATTAATTTTGTGACCTGACTCTCCTTTGAAATTCACTCCTTTGTGATGAGATGTGCTGCAGTCATTTAAAATGCAAATTATCATAGCTGGGTAACAGAAAAATGCATTTCCAAGGGTCCAGGTAGATGTGGGAAGATTCTCAAGGGCTGGGAGTTGGGAGGGGAAAGTGACTAAGGCCGAGGAAAATAAACAGGCAGTGCCTGAGAAACTGAGCCTCTGGGGGGGGGGGTGATCCACTGGTGAAGTGTGCTGCGTAGGGGTGATGCAACAGGCTGGGCAAGGACAGGCCAGGGCCGCCATCTTGCAGGTAGGCTCACTCGAATCCAAACCCCCATCAGCAGCACTAGGAAGAGGGCACCTAGGGAGCACCTGCCTGAAATAGAACAAGGGAATGGATGCTCCTGGGATGAAATGGTGAGGCAAAGAACAGGCAAATACAATGGCTCTAGAGAAAACCATGTATAAAAAACAAGTGACAGTTTTCACACTTGGATCTGATTTATCAGATATATGTTGGGCTTGTTGCAAGCCCTCTGGCTCTCCCCTGGGTTCTGAAGCTCCTTTGCTGGATATCAGGTTGTAAGCAGATTTGCCAGGCTTTGCTGACAGAGCATGCTCACTGTGATCGCCCGAGACAGGCTTCTCTGGAGTGCCAGCCCTCTGATGGCAAGGTGGAAGGACCCAGGGCTGGAGCCAGAATAGGGGTCTACCTGGCAGTTGTGACTGAGGCTCGGTTTCCCCAAAATGAGTACACTGAGCAAGAAACTAAGACTAATTACAGTTCTGATGCTGTTATTGAGGAATGATTTAATCATCTGAAATATTCTGATTTTTGTTGCATGAAGAGTTATTTGGAAAATACCAGTGTCTCACTCTGCAGAACAAGGGAAAATGGTTCTCCTGCTCTTTCTTTCTTTCTTTCTTTTTAGCCTCTGCAAAGTCCTTTCAGGATTTTGATATAGTAGGCATCAGTACTGATGAAATATCAGTCAATATGTTTTACAGCAATTTTGCAAAGTTATACTTGTCTGAGGGATGTTAGTTTTCAAGTGGAATGATCATTATTTGTTTTTAACCTGCATGTTCTAATTGGGCATACTGAATATGGTTCCTCTTTGAGAACTCTGACTCTCGAAGGATTTTAAATGATTCAGTAATCTTCCTATAAATTGCTGTAGCAAAGGATCTTTTTGCTCTGAATATCTTCATCATTGATAAATATAAAATGCTTCACTATTAAATAGTTGTTCTGTTGGACAAAACTTTGAGGAGATATATTGCCTCCCACTTTTGAAGTAAATCAAGTTATTCTTTGGGGATAATAGCAAGAAATGAAATAATTCCTTTGTTACAAAAACACATGATAAAATATTATTTTATGACAGTACCTCTATATTTTCTTGGTAGGTGAATTTCAAAAATGGATTTTAAAAGGTGAGTTTGTTCCCTCAGCATGGACTTTTCCATAATACCCAAGCTTTGATAAGGAAAAGGATAATATTAAGTAACAGTTGAACATGAATTTTAAGTGTTTAAGAATTTGGGGTTGCTGGAGGGAGACTGCAGTACCTAGTGTAAGGGAGAAAAAATTCTTTTTCCTCTATCCAATTTAGAGTCATTGTCTGGGGCTCTGCAAATTAGCCTGGCAAAAGACAGATTAGCAAAAGGAAAACAAGCAAAGGTGCTTTAAATCTTAGTGATGAGTAACTCAAAAGGGTAGCTGGAATTGGGGCTATAGTATCTTAACAAAAGAACAATTTGTAGAGAAATTTTTTTGCATTTGATTAGATTTTATTTCTCAGAAAGGGAGCATTCATTCTGATTTGTCTAACAGCTTACATAATCATGGAGTTTTTAAAAATGTTAATCAAGAAGTTTCATCTTCATATACAAAAATTAGGCTGTGTTGTTGAATACAGTCAAGACTGTAAGTGTACACATTAAGCCCATCAGATGAGATAAGGGAAGGGGGTTCTAGGATGGCAAGTGGTAGGCACACTTGAGGGAAACTCGGGGCAGATAAGGGCTAGCTAGATGGTTTCTTGGCACCATTTCGCCTCTGTGATAAGACTGACTCTGGTTCTGAGGGTGGCGGGGGTGGACGCCTTCGCAAGGGAGCTGTGTGTTCTTTTGTCAGGTGAGTAGGGAAGGGGTTCTTCCCGAGTCTGCTTTTCTTAGTTGCCTTCAGCTCACAATAACCCTAGTCCCAGAGAGGCACGCTGTGGAGTGACCTGCTCGGAACTCCTCCTCGGGCCCAGTGTGAGTCAGCACAGCAGGACTACCCCGGGCCCAGGAAGGGCGGCAGGCAGGTCAGGGGACGCAGGCGTGCGTGGGTGTGCCCTGGGCCAAAGACTGGAGTTTCGAGCTCAGTCTTCGTCTCCCGTACTGCCTTGGTTTCCTCCCCGAAGGAGGCAGTTCCTGAATACTAGGACAGTCTGCAGATGGAGAGAGCCTTCCCCATGTCCAGAGCTGCGGGAGGACGTTCGTGGACAGACGTGTACGAGTCCTAGGACCCCGACAGCTCCTGGAGCACTGAGGGCACAGCTTTCCGCGCGTTTTCTGTCCCTGGGAATTCCCTCCACTGCTTTTCCTTCAGTTTCTGCTAAGCTAATTTCCTTCATCACCTGGAAACCCTCCTCCTCACTTTCACCTTCAAATCCAGACCCGTGAGCCGCTTCTCTTCGCCCTCCCTGCCCACCAGCCTCCTGCCAGCCCTTTCCTCTGGTCTTGGGGGTAGCCAGCTCACTCAGAGTAAGCGCCCCCACCTTTGCTGTGGCTTCCCAAGCTCACACGATCAGCCTGACCGCCTAAGTCTGCACCGTCCTGCCCTCTCTGCAGATGCACGGACTGCTATCTTCTTAGCGGGTCCAGTGCACGCAGCTCTGTGCCTGCTGGGGCCCCTCAGCTGGACCTTCCCCCCAGTCCCTCCTGAGGGCCCGTCATCTCATCGCTGGTCTTTCCTTCACTGTCTCCTTTTCAGAGGGCCTCTCTGTCCACTCCATCGCAGTGGCGTTCTTATGCACCATTGCTCTCTGCTCCTTCAGTCCACTTGGTTTTCCTTGAAGCTCTTGCCACGTCTCATAGTTCTTAATTTGCCTCCAGTAGTCCGTGTGCCCCAGTGAGCTCTGCTTGGCCTGTGTGTGCCTCTCTGCGAGCAGCAGCTGATCAACGGCAAGTGTGTCTTCTGCGTTACATGTCATCACTTTTCTTTAAAGGTTGCGTTTGTACCTTCTTAACTCATTTCTCTCTGGCTCTCCTGGATGTAAGTAACCACTTTTTTCCATTTTATTGCCCCTTCTCTGACACTCAGGCTGACCAAACATCTTGCAGACATTCACGTGTTCAGGGGGTTCAGTGTCCTCTGTTGTCTTGTAGTTTACACTATCCTGCTGGACCATGTCCCCTTCTTTGTTTCTGCTAACCCTGAGCTCCAGGGCGCCTTTTTCGGATTTCTCCGTTGATGGAGGGCCAATCCTTTATTGTCAAATTCCCTCCCTTCTTCGGGAGTTTCTTTCTCAGTGTGGCTGAAAATGCTGAGATGCACCATGATGCCTCTCCAGGGGAGAGCCCTGACTTCATCTTTGAGTGGAGGGATCTGAGGATGTTTGCAGCTCAAGGGAAGCAGTCAGCAGAGGGGGTTGTGGAGGCTACCAGAGGAGGGATCAGAAGAGGGCATGATACTCCTGCCTCCGGGTCTTCTTCAGCAGTGTCTGCAGCTCTCTTGCACCCTACTTCCGTGCTCATTGTGGAGGAGGACAGCTTGTGGAGGAGCCAGTGTCCTCTGTTTGTTCAGCCCCCCTGCTTTGCTTCTGCTTCTCCTTCAGTACTCCTTCAGTCCTCATTCACTCTGCCAAACCACTCTGCTGTTCTTCATGCTCAGTCTGAGGCTCTGGGTGCTTGTCCACAGATGCATGCCCCCCTCCGCCCCCATCTCCTGCCTCGTCCTGTATTTACGTGTTTCCTCTCACCAATGCACCTTGATGATGGAGCCACTAAATTGTTTACTTCAAAATCCAGCTTGATTTCTGCCTCCTCTCTGGAGCATTTGAAACTACCCATGCCCACACTGTTGTGTTTTGCTGATCTTTCAAAACTTATTAAAATTTTTTTTTCATCTTCAGGACATACTTATTTTGTAATTAGGAGTTTTCACCCTTTGATCACCAACGTGCATTTCATCCCCCACCCCCATCATTTGACATTCGCCATTCTGTTCTCTGTATCTATGAGCATTTTTGGTTTTGTTTTGTACATTCTACATATATGTGAAGTCATATAGTATCTGCCTTTCTGTGTCTGATTTATTTCACTTAGTATAATGCTTTCAAAGTTCATCCATGTTGTCACAAATGGCAAAGTTTCATTCTTTTAAATGGCTGATACATATATATATATATACACACACACATACATACATCTTTATATGTTCCATCTATCAGTGAACACCTAGACAGTTTCCATGTGTTGACTACTGTGAATACTGTTCCAGTACCCATGGAGAAGGGAATGGCAACCCACTCCAGTATTCTTGCCTGGAGAATCCTGTGGACAGAGGAGGTTGGCGGGCTGCAGTCCATGGGGTCACAAAGACTTGGACATGACTGAGCAACCAACACGAATGGATGCATGGGGCTGCGGATTTCTTTTCCAGTTCCTGGTTTCATTTTCTTTGGATAGTTACCCACAAGCTGATGGAGCTTGATTTCTGCCTCTTCTCTGGAACATTTAGAACTACCCATCCCCACACAGTTTTTGTCTTTTCTTGATCTTTGAAAATTCATTTTAAACAAAATCATGAATGGCTCCCTTCTTCAACACTGCTCCTAGTCTCCTTAAGTATTTCAGATATTTAAGACTGTCACCCCATGAACCTGTGAGCTCAAGGATGGATGGTCAGTAAATGGCAGCCCTCAATACATGGTAATGCAAAGACTGTCTTACAGGATTAATTTATTCATGAGTATAAATAGTTACAGAAAGGATAGTAAGCAACCTCCAGAATTGGGTACTTTAGTTCTTAAATATCTTTTCAAGAATCCACTATAAAACCAGAATAGATGGTTAAAATGCAATTGACGATGCTAGGAATCTAGGAAATGTTGAATCTGTGTCTATGTTTATGTATATTTTTGGTGACAATTTTGTTTAAAAGGGAAATGGTATGTAAATTGATTTTATATAAAGTGGTTCTCCGGTACATAAAGGGAGGCGGGGACACATGAGGAAGTAAAGGTCTGTATGGTTCTATTCAAATAAGTAATGAACTGTGACATTTGGTAAGGGAACTAAGGAGACAAACAGAGCCATCCTCCATGAATAATACAGCCTGACAGATGCTGAATTGCTCCTAAATATTATGTGGTTGTGGATCAGAGCAGTAAGATTCTATTTGGGAACATGCTTTGGAACAACCATGGCTTGAATGAGATGTGACCCTTTCTCCTGATTCTATTTTGAAGTGTTTAGATAGGTTGGGTGTATGTTGTAGATGTTTGATTTGTTCATTCAGTCCTGTGTTTTAAGTGACAGAGCCAGAAATTAAAAGATGCTTACTCCTTGTAAGGAAACTTATGACCAACTTAAACAGCATATTAAAAAGCAGAGACATTACTTTGCCAACAAAGGTCCGTCTAGTCAAGGCTATGGTTTTTCCAGTGGTCATGTGTGGATGAGAGAGTTGGACTGTAAAGAAAGCTGAGTGCCAAAGAATTGATGCTTTTGAACCGTGGTGTTGGAGAAGACTCTTGAGAGTCCCTTGGACTGCAAGGAGATCCAACCAGTCCATTCTGAAGGAGATCAGCCCTGGGATTTCTTTGGAAGGAATGATGCTAAAACTGAAACTCCAGTATTTTGGCCACCTCATGCGAAGAGTTGACTCATTGGAAAAGACTCTGATGCTGGGAAAGTTTAAGGGCAGGAAGAGAAGGGGATAACAGAGGATGAGATGGTTGGATGGCATCACTGACTCAATGGACATGGGTTTGGGTGAACTCTGGGAGTTGGTGATGGACAGGGAGACCTGGCGTGCTGTGGTTCATGGGGTCGCAAAGAGTCGGACACGACTGAGTGACTGAACTGAACTGAATTGACGGAAATAATACAAGCAACTTTGCATTCCTTAAAAAAAAGAAACTACAAAAACTATCCTGATGTGAAATATACATCCCATTAACTAATATAACTAATGATAAATTAATGACTAATGAAACTTAATGTGTAGTAAAGAGTACATACCCCAGTACTCTTAATAACTAGTAATATAATTAATGAAAAATAAAACTAATGAAAAATTAATAACTAATGAAACTTAATGTATAGGAAAAGTACATGCCCCAGTTGTCAGGTCCAAATGCTTTTGAGGAGTCTATCAAACTTAAAAAAAAATTAATGTCAATTCTATGCAATCTCTTCCAGAAAACAGAAGGGGAAGGAACATACCTAATTCATTCCCAACTAATTGTATGAGACTAGAATTGTCTTGATAACCATACCAGAAAAACTGTGTGTATGTGAGACAGAGAGGGAAAGAAATGGAAGATCAGACACCAATATGTCTCATGAACTTTCATGTGAAGTTCTAAGGAAATACTAGCCAATTTAATCCAGCAGTATATAAAAAATATTAGACCCCCAAATGAAGTAGGGTTTATGCAAGGCTCATTTAATATTTTAAAATAAATCAGTGTAATCTGCCATATCAACAGGGTTTAGAAGAAAAGTCATAACATCATATAATCTGTGAAAAATAATTTGATAAAATTCTACTCTTATTCATGATAAATCTTTCAGCCAACTAGGTATTAAGGGAAAATTTCTTAACTTGATAAAGAGAATCTACAAAATACTGAAGATAACACCATATTTACATTCAGTAAAGAATTGAATGCTTTCCTGTTAAATTTTGGGAATAGGTAAAAGATATAAAGTCCTACTGTTTAACAAATCATATTGAAAGATTGCCACTGCAATAAAATAATAAAAGGAAAGTCATATAGATTGGAAAGGACAAAATAAAACTGTCCATATTTGAAAATGCCATGATTGTTTACCAGAAGATCCCAAGGAATCTATAAAAATTCTGTTAACAACCAGTAAGTAACTTTGGCAGGTACAGGACACAACATTCAAAGTCAATCTCATTTCTGTACATTTACTGACATATGGAAACTAAAAATAGAATAAGAGTGTCCTTTGGATTTTGTTACTCCATAAAAAGGAAATATTTCAGTTCAGTTCAGTTCAGTTGCTCAGTTGTGTCCGACTCTTTGCCACCCCATGAACCACAGCACATCAGGCCTCTCTGTCCATCACCAACTCCTGGAGTCCACCCAAACCCATGTCTGTTGAGTTGGTGATGCCATCGAACAATCTCATCCTCTATCATCCCCTTTCTCCTTCTGCCCTCAATCTTTCCCAGCCTAAGGGTCTTTTCCAATGAGTCAGCTCTTTGCATCACGTAGCCAAAGTATTGGAGTTTCAGCTTCAACATAGTCCTTCCAATGAACACCCAGGACTGATTTCCTTTAGGATGGACTGGTTGGATCTCCTTGCAGTCCAAGGGACTCTCAAGAGTCTTCTCCAACACCACAGTTGAAAAGCATCAATTTTCTGCTCTCAGCTTTCTTTATAGTCCAACTCTCATATTCATACATGACCACTGGAAAAACCATAGCCTTGACTAGATGGATCTTTGTTGCCAAAGTAATGTCTCTGCTTTTCAATATGCTGTCTAGGTTGGTCATAAGTTTCAAGGAGTGAGCATCTTCTAATTTCATGGCTACAATCACCTTCTTTAGTGATTTCAGATTCGCTGAAAATAGTCAGCCACTGTTTCCACTGTTTCTGCATCTATTTGCCATGAAGTGATGGGACTGGATGCCATGATCTTAGTTTTCTGAACGTTGAGCTTTAAGCCAAATTTTTTACTCTCCACTTTCACTTTCATCAAGAGGCTTTTTAGTTCTTCACTTTCTGCCATAAGGGTGGTGTCATCTGCATATCTGAGGTGATTGATATTTCTCCCTGCAATCTTGATTCCAGCTTGTGTTTCTTCCAGCCCAGCGTTTCTCATGATGTACTCTGCATAGAAGTTAAATAAGCAGGGTGACAATATACAGCCTCGACATACTCCTTTTCCTATTTGGAACCAGTCTGTTGTTCCATGTCCAGTTCTAGCTGTTGCTTACTGACCTGCATACAGGTTTCTCAAGAGGTAGGTCAGGTGGTCTGGTATTCCCAGCTCTTTCAGAATTTTCAGTTTATTGTGATGCACACAGTCAAAGGCTTCATCATAGTCAATAAAGCAGAAATAGATGTTTTTCTGAAACTCCCTTGCTTTTTCGGTGATCTAGCAGATGTTGGCAATTTGATCTCTGGTTCCTCTGACTTTTCTGAAATGAGCTTGAGCATCTGGAATGAAAACTGACCTTTTCCAGTCTTGTGGCCACTGCTGAGTTTGCAAATTTGCTGACATACGGAGTGCAGCACTTGCATAGCATCATCTTTCAGGATTTGAAATAGCTCAACTGGAATTCCATCACCTCCACTAGCTTTGAAGGTAGTGATGCTTTCTAAGGCCCACTTGACTTCACATTCCAGGATGTCTGGCTCTGTGTGAGTGCTCATATCATCGTGATTATCTGAGTCATGAAGGTCTTTTTTGTACAGTTCTTCTGTGTATTCTTGCTACCTGTTCTTAGTACCTTCTAACAAAACATATATAGGATCTTTTGCTGAAAATTCCAAAATGCTGATGAAAGAAATAAAAGATGATTTAAATAAATGGAAAAAACTTTATGAATTAGGTGAATTTGTAACCCCATTTATGCTATTCTATAGGTTTAAAACAATTCTCATTAAAATCACAGAAAGGTATTTTGTAGACATAGGTAAACACAGTAAAATTTCTAGGAAAGACAAAGGCCTTTATTGAAAAAGAAAATGATGTGGTAGAATTACTTTACCTGATATTTAGGTCTACCACACAACACAATAATTGGGACAGCGTGGTATGGGCAGAGGAATTAGAACACAGATCTTTGACAGAGTAGGATTATGCTATTCTATAGGTTTAAAACAATTCTCATTAAAATCACAGAAAGGTATTTTGTAGACATAGGTAAACACAGTAAAATTTCTAGGAAAGACAAAGGCCTTTATTGAAAAAGAAAATGATGTGGTAGAATTACTTTACCTGATATTTAGGTCTACCACACAACACAATAATTGGGACAGCGTGGTGTGGGCAGAGGAATTAGAACACAGATCTTTGACAGAGTAGGGATCCCAGAAACAGTCCACACAGAAGTGTCTAACTTTCCTCACAAAGATAAAAAAGAATTCAGTGGAAGATGGATAGCTTTTTCAACACATGGTGCTGGAGCAATTGAATATCCATAAACTCAATTAAAAAGTTTACTTAAATATCATGCCTTCTGCAAACATTATCTCACATTTCACATTCACAGACTTAAATGTGAAAGTGTAAAACTTTAGAAAGAAGCTATGGAGTAAGTCTTCAGATACAGAACTAGACAGAAGTTCTTATATTTGATCTCAAAGTATAGTCCATAAGAAGAAAAGAAAAATATGAATTGGGGCTCATCAAAATTCAAAATTTTTGCTCAGTGAAAGACTCTGTAAAGAAGATGATGCTATAAATTGTTGATCTAGAGAAAAACATTGCTATCCAAATATCTAGAGAAGTATTAGTGTGTGTGCCTAATAAAAAAATCTCATTACAGAATGGGAAAAGACATCAACAGCCATTTCAGTGAAGAGCATATATAGATCGCAAATGAGCCTATGGTAAAATGTTTACCAGATAGGGAAAGGCAAATTAAAACCAAAATGAGATACTACTATACCCATATCAGAATGACTAAAAAGAAAAATAATGGTAACTACAAATGCTAGCAAGGACAAGGAGAAACTGGATCACATGTACGTTTCTGTTGGAAATGTAAAATGATATAGCCACTCTGTAAAATAATTTTGAAGTTTCTTGTAATAAAAACTAAATATACACTTAACATGTAACCTAGCAATTACATTTTGGGGCATTTATCTCAGAGGAATGAAAAATTACATTCACAAAGAAACCAGTTGATAGCAGCTTATTCCACCATAGCTTAAAAAGTAGGAAAAACTTAAATGTACTTCAGTGAGAATATAATTAAGTAAATTCTGATAAAACAATACTTTGGAGTGCTCAGTTCAGTTCAGTTGCTCAGTCGTGTCCTACTCTTTGTGACCCCGTGGACTGCAGCACGCCTGGCCTCCCTGTCCATCACCAACTCCCGGAGCTTGCTCAAACTCATGTCCATTAAGTTGGTGATGCTGTCCAACCACCTCATCCTATGTTGTCCCTTTCTTCTCCCACCTTCAATCTTTCCCTGCAGAAGGGTCTTTTCTAATGAGTCAGTTCTTTGCATCAGGTGGCCAAAATATTGGAGTTTCAGCTTCTGCATCAGTCCTTCCAGTGAATTTTCAGGACTGATTTCCTTTAGGATGGACTGGTTATATCTCCTTGCTGTCCAAGGAACTGTCAAGAGTCTTCTCTAACACCATAGTTCAAAAACATCAATTCTTTGGTGCTCAGCTTTCTTTATAGTCCAACTGTCACATCCATACATGACCACTGGAAAAACCATAGCCTTGATTAGATGGACTTTTGTTGGCAAAGTAATGTCTCTGCTTTTTAATATGCTGTCTAGATTTGGTCATAACTTTTCTTCCAAAGGGCAAGTATCTTTTAATTTCATGGCTGCATTCACCATCTACAGAGATTTTAGAGCCCTCCAAAATAAAGTCTGTGGCTGTTTCCATTGTTTTCCCATCTATTTGCCATGAAATAATGGAATTGGATGCCATGATGTTAGTTTTCTGAATGTTGAGTTTTAAGCCAAATTTTTCACTCTCCTCTTTTACTTTCATCAAGAGACTGTTTAGTTCCTCTTTACTTTCTGCCATATCGATGGTGTCATCTGCATATCTGAGGTTATTGATATTTCTCCCGGTATTCTTGATTCCAGCTTGTGCTCTGTCCAGCTCAGTGTTTCTCATTATGTACTCTGTATAGAAGTTAAATAAGCATGGTGACAATATACAGCCTTGACGTGCTCCTTTCCCAATTTGGAACCCTCCATTGTTTCATGTCCAGTTCTAACTGTTGCTTCTTGACCTGCATACAGATTTAGCAATTAAAGGGAGGAAGCAATTGCCATGCACATTTTTGGTGAATCTCATTGGAATCAGTCTAAGTGAGAAATATTTATCTCAAAAGATTGCATACTGCATGAGTCTACTCTGTTTATGTAATATTCTCTATATGATAAGATTATAGATTTGGAGGACAGATTACTGAATGGCAGGGGACAGGGGATTGAAGCTGGGAAAGCTATCAAAAGCTTGATGTGAGACATCCTTGTGTGATGAAAGTAAGGTGTACTAGATATTTACTGGAAGTAGAATAAAGATACTAAAGTATCTTTACTCTGTAAGTGTTAATATCCCAGTTGTGAAATTATATCATAGTTTTAACAGATGTGACAATCATGGGAGACTGTATACAGGGTGGGAGGAAGATCACAAAGGGAAACGATAAAGTACTTGAAGGTTTCAGGTAAGGTCATCTGATGGTGAATATATATATATGGTAAAACTCATCAAATTATAAACATTTTTATTATATGTCGGTTATACCTCAAGTGAAACACTTTCTAAAGAGTCTTAATGTCACAGACCTCATTATGGACTCCAAGTCTCAAGAAAGGAGGTGAGTCATGAGACATTTGTAGTTATTAAAAGAAGTTTGTTGATATAAACTATAATTAGTTTATTTTATGGCTACTACTTATTGGGGCTGATTGAGGCTTTGCAGAATTTTGGCAGTGAATCTGTTTGTTGCCTCTTGATTTTGCCATGTTTCTTCATCCATTCCTATGTGTGCCCTTGGCCCAGCAGAGGTCACTTTTACTTGCTGAAAGTGCTCTCTTTCATCACAGGAATTTTCATTAAACTGGAATATTTACATTTGTTTCCCTGTCCTCCCTGGAGGAGGGCATGGCAACCCGCTCCAGTATTCTTGAGCAGAAAATTCCATGGGCAGAGGAGCCTGGCGGGCTAGGGACATGACTAAAGCAACTGAGCAGCCTTCTATCCCCAAGTCTTCTTTACCTTGTCAGCAATGTGGGAGGGCATTTGAGTCAGTTTTTTATCTGTGTTGGTTTTCAGTTCCTGTGGCCTGTTGTGCTCTTTGTCTGAATATAATTAGGGTGGATTCCTAGCCACATCCTTGCACTTAACTTTGAAATACACTGACCTGTTATAGCAAGAGACCTAGCCCTCTTGCTTTGAGAAAAATTATGGCCAAAATGCCTTCAGCTCTGCTCGGGGATGCTGCAGCCATTCAGACTTTGTGAATGGGGAACATCCTGGAACAGCAAGAAGAGAGGGTTTGGAAAGTGAGGTTCAGTTCTGACACCGGTAGTGACTGACTGGGCCACCCTGGGCAAGTGATGTGACCATCATAGGTATTTTCTCTTTTGCAAATGAGGATAATAATAGGGCTCGCCTTGCAAACTTATAAAAACTAAAAATAATTTATAAAATGGCTCATAAACTAATAAATGGGGTCATTCTGGAAACAGTGGGAAAGGGGAGCTTTAATGAAAAAGGAATCTCTACCATTTCTGTTTCAGCTCTCCTCTTCTATTTGCATATCATTTCTGTGACCTCCTGTAACCATCCCCACCCCATTCTTGGAGCTGCAAGCACCACCTGCTCAACATTAATTCAGATTTATCAGTCTCTGGGATTTCAGATCTGATTGAAGCAATTCTCCCCCAACTTCCCAACCTCGGGCATGTCCCCTCACTGATACTTATCTGACGTGACCCCTCCTGAAGGGCCTTTATCCTGAAGAGTATGATGTGCCTGCGCCCTGCCTTCTTTGTCAGGCAAGATGAGTTATTGATATTTTAGCAGAGGTGAAAATTGTTTGTCAGACAAATTGAGTGCCAGACACAAAGATGACATCTTGACTTGCAGGTCTCACTTGGAGCTTTTCTGGGGGCATCTGAGAATGTGGAATTCTTCCAGGTTCACCTTGTAACCAGTGACATGCCTGGAACACCACCTAAAATCTGACATGAAGCTGAGACTGTTGCTCCCACGAGTATCATTTGAATCTAACACATATTTCTTGACCACTGTGCTAGGTGCTTCCTAAAAAGATAATGCACAATTACTTTGTAGAGGAACTCACAGTTCAGGGACTCCTCAAACAGATGAGCTCAAAAGGATGTGCCAAATGCAGTAATCACAATGAGCACGGGGTGTTGCGTGGTTCTAGAAAGGGAAGTAAGAAAAGAGGTCCTTGAGTCCAACCTGGATTTTCGGAAAGCTATCCTGGAGTGAAGATGCTGGTTTGCTTCAGGACAATTTGGAGATGCAGAGGAACAAACTGGGTCTCTGGTAGGGTGGACAGCAAGAGCTGAGGTACATACATCATTCAAAGTGCCCTGTTCACCACCAGCTGGGCAAGGAGTCCAAAATGCGTGGGCTGCCAGCGGTGACAACAGTGTCCTAACTGAAGTGGACATTTAGGGATGATCTTGAAGAGATGGTAGGGCACACAGGAGAAACGGGAGTTAGCCATGGAATGAGTTAAGCCAGGAGCCATTCCTGCAGAAGGTAGAGTACAAGTGAGGATTTTGAGTAGAAAAGAAGGTGGGTTTTCAGAAGCATGCAGCAGGTACAAATGTGGAGCTGGGTCAACAAGGAACTATGAAAGGGTTCTAAGAAAAACTGCTTCAACTTTTGTTTGAGCAAGCTCATGGTGACGTGGTGTGGGGAGTAGATGTGATTTCAGGCAGTGAACTGAAGTGCTCTGGGACTGGTCCATGTGAATGGGCCTGCGGAGATAGAGTATGGGAGACAGAGTATGGGAAGACAGAGTATGATTAAATGAAGGAGGAAGACTGGTCATGGGAATTAGCTGTTTGAGATTGTCCTTGAAGCAAGTGCTATCCCACTGATAAAAATAGTTAACTAATGAAAATAATTAACTCAGGAGGGCAAGCAGTGGCTTCATTTTGTTGAAGGCATTATAAATGTATCTAACTCTTCCAAACATGTATCTCTGAATCTTGTGGGTGGGAGGGCCAGCTCTCTGAAGAGGTTGGTGTGGACTTGCTAAAAGTATCTGTTAATAGGGGTTGGTGTGGGGCTGTGAGTGGGTTACCCAGGCACAGCCTTGGGGACACGATGTATTTGGGCAGCATCCATCTTTAAAGCACTTGTAGAGATGGGACCTCTGAGAAGAGGTGGAGAGGTGATGCAGAGAGGTCACAGAGACAGATGGAGAGCAGGTACCAGGAGTGTGTAGTCAGCTGTAAAACGCGTCCCAGAGGACCAATGAGGGGATGGCAGAAACACACTCTGTGGACTTGGTGCTGTGAAGTCCTTGGTCTCTGGGGAGGGGGCTAGAGGAGGCCAAACTCAAGCTGTGCAGGTGTGAGAAATAAGTGAGGAAGATGCAGGCTGGCACCCTAGAATGAGAAACCCAGGCCTTTCTCGTGAGCACCAAAGCATGCTTCAGGAGGCTGTCTTTCTCCTCGGCCGTTCTAAGCAGAACACCAGCCCACTGACAATGCCACAGCAGGATGACTTCTGAGGATAAGGCCAGATGTGGCCTTTTCTTGGTCACTGTTGGACTCATTGGCCCTTTGTGCCTCATTCTCATTCTCTCTTTCAGGCGAGGTCACCTAGCCTGGTTGATTTCCACCCAGCCATTCGAAGCCACTTGCCGGGACAACGGTGCCCATTCCCAGCCCAGAATCCTCCCCAATGACTCTGTGGTTGGAGAGTCTGATTCTGTGGTTGGAGTTCTCTCCACACACACTGACTCTCTCTCCTCTTTCTTGTGCTCTGGGCTCCTCTCCAGCCCAGGCCTCCCTTTCCTCTGCCCATGTGATGTGATCCCGGGCAGCCACCTCCAAGGGCAAAGCTAACTCTGAGGGACTGGGCGGGGTCTGTCCCAGGAGACCAAGGATGCTTTGATTCAGGAGTTGGCTCAGACATGTGGGCCTCTGGACCTCTTGCATGTGGATTGGCTATTCCCTGTAAGTTTGTCTGCCTCTGTGCTCCGGGTGATGAAATTTATCTTTTCTGCAGAAAGAGGTCCTGCTGAACTGGGAAAAGATCCTACCACAGTTGTTGAGTTAATATGACTGTGAGAATAGCTGCTCAGAAAAGTCTTTTTTCATTCCCAGGCAGGGCCTTAATTCTTTACCAGTATGACAACTGAACTAGCCACTGATGATATTGATTTCATGTATTAAATTAATGTTTGGATATTTGAGAACTGTCAATAAAGAGCAAAGTTAGCATCAAATCACCTCTTTAATTACTCCACCTGTGAAATTAAGAAAGCCTTCTAAATCAATCTGTAAGTAGATTTTAGAAAATATATATTCATAAGTCTGTGTTTATATGTTTATATGTATATATGTGAACAACATATATGTATGTACTTATATCTGTGAATATATACTTAATGTAACATGTATATATAAATAAATATGTATATCAGTTCAGTTTAATCGCTCAGTCAGTGTCCCCTTGAATTGCAGCACGCCAGGCCTCCCTGTCTATCACCAACTCCTGGAGTTCACCCAAACTCATGTCCATCGAGTCAGTGATGCCATCCAGCCATCTCATCCTCTATCGTCCCCTTCTTCTCCTGCCCCCAATCCCTCCCAGCATCAGTCTTTTCCAATGAGTCAACTCTTCGCATGAGGTGGCCAAAGTATAGGAGTTTCAGCTTTAGCATCATTCTTTCCAATGAACACCCAGTACTGATGTCCTTTAGAATGGACTGGTTGTATCTCTTTGCAGTCCAAGGGACTCTCAAGAGTCTTCTCCAACACCACAGTTCAAAAGCATCAATTCTTTGGTGCTCAGCTTTCTTCACAGTCCAACTCTCTCATCCATACATGACCACTGGAAAAACCATAACCTTGACTAGACGGACCTTTGTTGGCAAAGTAATGTCTCTGCTTTTGAATATGCTCTCTAGGTTGGTCATAACTTTTCTTCCAAGGAGTAAGCATCTTTTAATTTCATGGCTACAGTCACCGTCTGCAGTGATTTTGGAGTCCCCAGAAATGAAGTCTGACACTGTTTCCACTGTTTGCCCAACTATTTCCCATGAAGTGATGGGACCAGATCCCATGATCTTCATTTTTTGAATGTTGAGCTTTAAGCCAACTTTTTCACTCTCCTCTTTCACTTTCATCAAGAGGCTTTTTAGTTCCTCTTCACTTTCTGCCATAGGGTGGTGTCATCTGCATATCTGTGGTCATTGATATTTCTCCTGGCAATCTTGATTCCAGCTTGTGCTTCTTCCAGCCCAGCATTTCTCATGATGTACTCTCCATAGAAGCTAAATAAGCAGGGTGACAATGTACAGCCTTGACATACTCCTTTTCCTATTTGGAACCAGTCTGTTGTATGTCTAGTTCTAACTGTTGGTTTCTGACCTACATATAGGTTTCTCAAGAGGCAGGGCAACTGGTATTCCCATCTCTCGAAGAATTTTCCACAGTCTATTGTGATCCACACAGTCAAAGGCTTTGACATAGTCAACAAAGCAGAAATAAATGTTTTTCTGAAGCTCTCTTACTTTTTCGATGATCTAGCTGATGTTTGCAATTTGATCTCTCGTTCCTCTGCCTTTTCTAAAACCAGCTTGAACATCTGGAAGTTCATGGTTCACATATTCCTAAAGCCTGGCTTGGAGATATTATACATACTATAAACATAGTGTCATATAGTATATACAATGTAAATCTATATTACATATTAAAATTACATATAAACAAATATGCTTGTATATTGTATTGATTTATACATAATATATAGTTATATCATTATATATATTCATTTACATAGCATATATATTAGGTATTTTATATATTATATATTAATATTTATATTCTTATGTGTACATATAATATATGTTTATGCATATATTCCATTACAAAAGCATGATACAGGTTTGGAAGGTATTTAATATTTTTCTATAAAATATATATTATATATAGATGTGTTCCATATGTGTTTACCTCTATACACATACATATATATGTGTCAGAAGTAACATGCTTTTTGATGCATATATCCCCTGGTTTGTATGACCATGTGTCAAACTGGACAGCACAAAATCAAGGAATGCGAAGGCAGCTCACTGTCAAGGCAGTCAGTGCAACTCAAGGGTTACGTAAGCTCTTTGCCCATTATAGCTCCCTTTCCTATGCGTCTTACTTGCCCTCTCTATCTTATATTTCATTCTTGGAATTAAGAGGAAGATTAAAGGCTTGCAGTGTGCGCTTCCTGTGTGTAAGCCGGTTTTCTAAGCACTTAGCATGTATTATGCTCACAGCATCCCCGTGAAGATGTCAGTCTTACCCAGCATCATCTCCCTCCCCTTCTAATTTGTTCATGGAATTCCAGTTTTGTTCATTCCTCTCCTTTGGATGAAATGATTGTCTTCACTTCAAGTGTAAATTCTGAAGTAATGGCACCTCATTCTTGTCATTGGTGTTTGGTGAGGTGGCCAGCACAGAATCCAGTTTTCATGAAAGGAGTGAGCAGTCTGAAGGGCGGCCTGGGAAGTCTGTCTGTCTTTCTAACAGGAGTTGTGAAGCAGATCCCATACTCTACAGGAAGCTGTGGTGTGTCCTGTGTGTGGTGAGGGCTGGCTCTCCGTGACCAAATCGGCAGCCAAGGGATGCTAGCCTGAGGCAACTTAGAATTCTTGTCATTGGTGTTTGGTGAGGTGGCCAGCGCAGAATCCAGTTTTCATGAAAGGAGTGAGCAGTCTGAAGGGCGGCCTGGGAAGTCTGTCTGTCTTTCTAACAGGAGTTGTGAAGCAGATCCATACTCTACAGGAAGCTGTGGTGTGTCCTGTGTGTGGTGAGGGCTGGCTCTCCGTGACCAAATCGGCAGCCAAGGGATGCTAGCCTGAGGCAACTTAGGGGGAGAAATGATCCCGGGTTCCATGCTGTCCCTGAGCCTTACTGGCCCACTGAGACTCAGCGAGAGCATGAAAAGACATCTTCTTTGAGCTTTCTTCAAGGCTTCTTATGGAGGTATATCACTTAGCTTTTGCCACTATTGTGGTGCATAGCAATCTGCCTAAAGATGCCGTGGCTGCATTGTATAGAATGAAATAATGCCATTTGCAGCAGCATGAATGGACCTAGAGATTATTCTACTAATTGACATGTCAGAGAAAGACAGATATCATATGGTACCACTCATATGTAAAATCTAAAATATACTGATCAAATTATTAACAAAGAGAAATAGACTCACAGACATAGAAAACAAATTTATGGTTACCAAAAGGGAAAGATAGAGATGAGAGATAAATTAGGAATTTGGACTAACATATACACCCTACTGTATATAAAATAGATAATCAACAAGGAGCTACTCTATAGTGCAGGGAACTATACTCAATGTCTTGTAGTAGCCTATAATGGAAAATAATGTTAAAAAGAATACATATATATATATTTATAATTGAATCATTTTGCTGTACACTTGAAACTAACACAGCATTGTGAATTAGCTATACTTTGATTTTTAAAAATGCTGAAATACAGTGGCTCAGAATTACAACAATTTTTTCAACTTTGCATGTCTGTGGGTTCTGGCGTGTTGACTGATCTAGACTGTGCCTAGGTGGGCTTGGCGCCAAGCAGAATTTGGGTCCAGATTCCTATCAGGTATCTTTCATCCTCTGGGCAAGTGTACTTACTGGGACACATGAGGACAGAAGGTCATGGGAGCAGGCCCAGCCATCCACACACATCTTTGCTACACCATGTCCCTGGTGTCACACTGGCCAAAGCAAGCCATGGGCAAGACCGTCATCCATTGGCAGGTGAAGTCTGGTGAAAGCCTGCAGAGTCACATGACAGAGGATCCAGATGTAGGGAGGGGCGAAGAAGTGGGAGCAGCCGCACAGTGTACCAAAGGTTGCCTTTTCCCTAATTGTGTAAACCAGTAGAGGTAGGTTTTAATGTGTCTTGCAGCTGGAGGCATCCAAGTAAAGGTAGATTTTTCAAGTTTCCTTACTTACAGGTGAGAAGATCATGACATGTGATCTAAATCCAGAGCCCAGGCTCTTGGAGCTATGCTGAGTAAACACAGGATCTAGCATTTCTAGGAGAGTGGCCAGGGGTTCTTTAGGATTATATATTGAGTCCATTTGCATAGATTGTCTCCCTACGTTGACTTCTTAAATGTCACTTTGAGCAATAAGGAAAAAGTCATATTTTAAGGAAGAGAGGAAATGAGGAAGAGAAAGTAATCGGATAAAAGAAGCACATACACAAACTGGGAAACACTGTAAGGAAATGTACAGAGGAAAGAAAGTGAAGTCGCTTGGTCTTGTCCTGCTCTTTGCAATCCCATGGACCATAGCCTGCTGGGCTCGTCCATCCGTGAGATTTCCCAGGCAAGAATACTGGAGTGGGCTGCCATTTCCTTCTCTAGAGGATCTTCCTGACCCAAGGTTCAAACCTGGGTCTCTCGCACTGCAGGCATAGTCTTCACCATCTGGGGCACCAGGGAAGCCCTCAGGAAATGTGTGAGCCACGCTAAATCAGTGGTTCAGAGATTAACAAGGGATTACAGAATTCAATAAAACAACCCCTTTCCCCATCTTGAAACCAGTTAAGAAAGAGATAAAGTCAACAGGATGGAAGCAAAATGTCAGGTTTACTACTGCTGAGACCTGGCATGGAGAACAGTCTTTTCAGTTTCAGGAATGTGTCATCGCTTCCTGACATTCCTCCCAGCCGTAGCAGCGCTGGGAAGCTGCAGGCTTAGAAGCTGGCTTCAAAGAAGGGAGGACAAGGGGCTATGCCCACAGTGCCGGTGCTTATTCTGTTCTAATCTACCCATGAGTTACCATGGTGATGAATGTTTGCCTAGCATCGGTCCCTTCCCACCATAGTTTTATATTGGTGTCTAGTGTGAGTCTGCCTAGTGTGAGTCCCAAGGGAGAAAAGGCTTGTATGGGAATAAATGAAGAACTGAAGACTGTTTAAACCTGAGTGTGGTGATGGTGCTCAGTTGTGTCTGACTCTTTGTCACCTCATGGACTGCAGCCCACCAGGCTCCTCTGGCAGGCAAGCATACTGTAGTGGGTTACCATTTCCTCCTCCAGGGGATCTTTCTGACCCAGGGATCCAAACTGCATCTCCTGTGTCTCTTGCATTGTTAGGCTGATTCTTTACCACTGTGCCACCTGGGAAGCCAAACCGTGTGTATCTTTTAAGAAATAAATGATTTGGAGTTAATAAACAGGGGTGATTTTAAGAAGTCCTGCAATAATGGCAGGGCTTCCCAGGTGGCTCAGTGGGTAAAGAATCTTACTGCAGTGCCGGAGACAGAGACAACACTCCGATCCCTGGGTCAGGAAGATCCCAGGGAGGAGAGCGTGGCAGTCAACTCTAGTATCGTGGCCTGGAGAATTCCATGGACAGAGGAGCCTGGAGGGCTGCAGCCCCTGTGATCACAGAGAGTCGGGCATGACTGAAGTGACTGAGCAGGCGTGCATGCAATAATGACAGTATTTTAAGTAAACTAAACATGAATGCAACATGAATATATCACCAAGGCTTCATATAGGTGAAGGCTTTGGATAACTCATTTGGAACCGTGAGAATAGTTAGCTCTCCTGGAACTCAGGATGCTACTCTGCAGTCTTGGAGCAGGGACTCTGGCCTCTCTTCCTGTTCTCTTTTCTTTTCCACCTTCTTCCTCAGTCCCCTGTACCTTCAGGTCTGACCTGTCCCTCCTTCCAGGTTTGGCCCCTCCCTTAACCTCACTCCCTCCAGCCCCTCCTTCCCTTATCATCCAATGGTAGGGTCTAAGGGAATGACTTTGGGGCTGGGGCTACTTGGTTCTGCCTTTTAATTGCTTAGAATTAAGCAGATTCATTAACCCAGGCCTCAGAGTTCTTTGAGAGTTGGCATGACAACAGTGTGAGCTTTGGAAAGTAACTGAAGTGATAAGTGTCCCAGAAATGTGCAGTCTTGGTGGTGTCATTATTCCAAGTTCATCACTGTTAGACTGCTGAGGGTAGCTGAAAAAAGCCACAAAATCCTGCTGACTGGCTCCACGACAAATGTATAGTTTCAGTCTCTGTTGGATCCTCCAAACTGCTCAGCATTTTGTTTTGGTTTTGTGCCCAGTTATCTCTAAACATAGAACTGGGCTATTTTATCTTGCTAATAAAATAGCCCCTTATAGAAAAGTTGGAACTTATAAAACATTATCAAAAGTCCATGATCCCAGCCTCTCAGCAATATCTATATTCCGATATTTCTCCATTTTTGTATATTTTTAGTGTATTAGGTATCTCTACCTACCTATCCATTCATCTATCTCTGTATGTATGTAAGGTGTACATGTATGTATGTCTCTATATCTATTCATACCTGTTGATTGATCCATCTCTATATCTCTGCAGGTACATATATACATACCTATTTGTGTGTATTTATTGCTATTTGTATGTATCTGTATTTTTCATACTCACTCACATTATACCTTTTTCCTTCTGTGGCCTGAGGACATTTCCCTTTCTCCTCATCAGCTTTTCTCACTCTTCCGTCCACCTGCTTTCATGCATCTCATTTTGCCAGATGGCCCCTGAGAAGATGCAGAGAGAGAAGTTGAGGGTTCTGCTGCCTCCCTGCCATCAAGACTCTTGTGTCTTCTCCTGCCTCTTAGCTCTTTGTGCTGCTCTATTGCCATGCTTACTTTCTCCAGGACATAACCCCCATCTTTCTCTGATACCTGCCATCAGTTGCCTTCGTTCTGAAGGATCTTCCTTCCTTTCCACCCCGCAGTGCAGTCCTTCCCTTTCTGCCTAGAGAGAAACCACGGTCTCTGTCCATTCGTACCTGCCAGGGTGCGTTTGGACTTCTGCCTAGCTGTCCTGCAGAAGCTGATACCATTGGGGCTGTCCGTGTTCTCTGGGTTCCCCACACCCATGATCTCTTTCAAACATGTGGCCGACCCCCTGCCCCAAGTTCCACCTCCTGGCTTTCCTGCTGCTTTCTAAAGCTTTCTTCTTTATACTTTTTAATTGATTATTTGCTGCCCCTTTCTTAGGGATCAGAAAGCTCTCCTGCCACACCCTCTCTTCAGTTATTTCATCCACTTCAGAATCTCTCCCTGCTTTACTGTTTTAAGCTTTAGAATCTTTCATCCATGTCATATTAACTGCCCCTCACCACGTTGCCCCACTGACGCTTCCAAATTTCTGTGACCAAAACAGAATGTCCTTACAGTGGAATATTGTTGTTGTTATTGGTGTTTAGTCACTAAGTCATGTCTGACTCTTATGACCCCGTGGATTGCAGCCAGTCAAGCTCCTGTGTCCACGGGATTTCCCAGACAAGAATATTGGAGTGGGTTTGCCATTTCCTTCTCCAGGCGATCTTCTCAACTGAGGGATTGGGTCTGCATTTCCTGCCTTGGCAGGTGGATTCTTTATCACTGAGCCACCAGGGAAGTATTATTCTGCCTCAAAAAAAGAAAGAGCTCTGAAACTTGCTATAACATGGATGAGCCTGAAGGGCATTATACTGAGTGAAATAAGCCAGCTACTAAAGAATACAGGCTGTGCGCTTCCATTTATAGGCGGTCCCTAGAGGAGTCAGACTCAGAGAGACAGAAAGCAGAATGGTATTTGCCAGAGGCTGGGGGAGGTGAGAATGGGGAGTTGTGTCTGAAGTGTTTTGTGAGATGAAAAGAGTTCTGGAGATGCGGGTGGTGATGGTTCGACAACAGTGTGAATATATTTCATGCTACTGAACTCGGAAATAGATCAGCTGGTAAAATTTTTTCCAACTTTATTCAGATATAATTGGCATATAACATTGTATCAGTTTAAGGTATGATATTGTGATAATTTGATCCGTGTATATATTGTGAAGTTAAGCTGGTAAATTTTGTTTATTGTGTTATAATGTGATTTTAAGAAAACAACACAGAATCTCTTTTTTTCCGCTTTTTTTTTTTCCCAACGTTTTTTCCTGTGTTTGATTTCTAATCTCATAGCGTTGTGGTCAGAAAAGATGCTTGATATGATTTCAGTATTCTTAAATTTAGTAAGACTTGATTTGTGCTGCTTTTCAGGTTGAATGTCCTGTAAATATCAATCGTCTCTGGTCTAATGTATCCTTTAAGGTTTCTGTTTTCTTATTAATTTTCTGTCTGGATGACCTGTCTATTGGGATAATTGGGATGTTAAGTCTCCCACTATTATTGTGTTACTATTGATTTCTCTATTTATGGCTGTTAACATTTGCTTCAGGTATTGAGATGCTCCTATGTTGGGTGCGTACATATTTATAATTGTTGTATCTTCTTTTTGGATGGCTCCTTTGATCATTATGTAGTCTTATTCCTTGCCTCTTGTAACTGTCTTTACTTTAAGGTTTATTTTGTCTCATACAAGTATTGCTACTCCAACTTTTTTTGATTTCTATTTTCACGGAATACCTTTCTCCATCCCCTCACTTTCAGTCTGTATGTGTCCCTAGGTCTGAAGTTGGTCTCTTGTAGATAGCATACATGTGTGTCTTGCTTTTGTATCCATTTGGCCAGTCTGTGTCTTTTGGTTAGAGCATTTAATCCATTTATACTTAAGATAATTATCAATATGTATATCCTCATTGCCATTTTCTTAATTGTTTTGGGTTTGTTTGGTAGGTCTGTTTTCTTCCTTCCCTCTTTTGTTCTCTTGTGTTTCTCGCCTAGAGAAATTTCTTGGCATTTGTTGTGAAGCTGGTTTGGTGGTGCTGGATTCTCTTAGGTTTTGCTTGTCTATAAAGATTTTGATTTCTCTGTTGGATCTGAATGAAAGCCTTGTTGGACAGAGTATTCTTGGTTATAGTTTCTTCCTTTTTATTACTTTAAGTATATCTTGTTGGTCTTACCTGGTAGCTCAGCTGGTCAAGAATCTGCTTGCAATGCAAGAGACCCTGGTTTGATTCCTGGGTCAGGAAGATCCCCTGAAGGGATAGGCTACCTACTCAAGTATTCTGGCATTCAGTTCAGTCGCTCAGTCATGTCTGACTCTTTGCAACCCCATGAATTGCAGCACGCCAGGCCTCCTTGTCCATCACCAACTCCTGGAGTTCACTCAAACTCACGTCCATCGAGTCGGTGATGCCATCCAGCCATCTCATCCTCTGTTGTCCTCTTCTTCTCCTGCCCCCAATCCCTCCCAGCATCAGAGTCTTTTCCAGTGAGTCAACTCTTCACACGAGGTGGCCAAAGTACTGGAGTTTCAGCTTTAGCGTCATTTCTTCCAAAGAACACCCAGGGCTGATCTCCTTTAAAATGGACTGGTTGGATCTCCTTGCAGTCCAAGGGACTCTCAAGAGTCTTCTCCAACACCACAGTTCAAAAGCCTCAATTCTTTGGTGCTCAGCCTTGTTCACAGTCCAACTCTCACATCCATACATGACCACAGGAAAAACCATAGCCTTGACTAGACGGACCTTTGTAGGCAAAGTAATGTCTCTTCTTTTGCATGTGCTGTCTAATTTGGTCATAACTTTTTTTTCAAGGAGTAAATGGCTTTTAATTTCATGGCTGCAATCACCATCTGCAGTGATTTTGGAGCCCCCAGAAATAAAGTCTGACACTGTTTCCACTGTTTCCCCATCTATTTGCCATGAAGTGATGGGATTGGGTATCATGATCTTCATTTCTGAATGTTGAGCTTTAGGTATAGGTTTTTCTCTTTCATCATTTTAAATATATTCTGTCACTTCCCATCTGGCCTGTAGAGTTTTTGCTGAAAAATCAGCTGATAACCTTATGGGGATTTTTTTGTATGTTTTTTGTTGCTTTTCCCTTGTTGATTTTAAATTTTTTTTCTTTTTGTTTGACTTTTATTAGTTTGATTAATATGTATCTTGGCATATTCCTCCTTGAGTTTCTCCTGTTTAGGACTCTCTGAGCTTCCTGGACTTGAGTGACTATTTCCTTTCCCATGTTAGGGAAGTTTTCACCTATAATCTCTTTAGATATTTTCTCAGCTTCTTTCTCTTTTTTTTCTTCTTCTTCTGGGACCTATATAACTCAAATGTTGTTGCATTTAATGTTGTCCCAGAGATCACTGAGGCTGTCCTTGTTTCTTTTCATTCTGTTTTCTTTATTCTGTTCTGAGGCAGAGATATCCACCATTCTGTCTTCCAAGTAGCATATCTGTTCTTCTACTGTTATTCTGCTATTGAGCCTTTTTAGTGTGTTTTTCATTCTGGTTACTGTCTCATTCATCTCTGTTGGGTCTTCAGTTCATCAAGGTCCTCATTAAACTTTTCATATGTACTCTAGATTTGTGCCTCCATTCTTTCTCCAGGATCTTACTTAGATCATCTTTACTATCATTATTCTGAATTCTTTTTCAGATAAATTGTTTATCTCCTCTTCATTTAGTTGTTCTTATAGGTTTTTATCTTGGTCCCTCATCTGCAACATATTTTTTTGTCACCTCATTTTGTCGAACTTGTTCTCCTTTCCACAGGCTACAGGATCATAGTTCCTTTTGCTTCTGGCATCTGCTTCCTGGTGGATGAGGTTGGTCCAGAGGCTTGTGCCATTTTCCCCTTGTTAGGGGGTTTGACCTGCGTTGTGGTGACCACAGCCTGCCCTGGATGTTGAGTGAGATATCTTTTTGCTTTGTGATTGTCATTGCCCTGGCAGGGGCTCGTCTGCAGTCTAGTTGTTGGAATAGTGGCCCAAGAACTGTTTCTTAGCTACAGTTCTGATCTGTGGTGCAACGTAGGCGGGGCTGAAGGATTCCCAGTGGAAGGAAGCCGCTCTGTTTTCCTGCTCTGGAGCCGTTAGCTGTGAACGTGCCCTGTTGTGCCCCTCTCACTGTTGTGTGAGCTCACAAAGCGTGCTGTTACTGGCACTGCTCTCACTGTTGCATAACTGTGGGTCTGCTGGCAGACGGCCCTGGTGACTCTCAGGTGTTTTCACCAGGCCCACTGGCGTGGGTCCACTGAGGTCAGGTTCCAGGACTATAGCAGTCAAGCACCTGGACCTGCTGTGGGATCCTCCTCATCTGATTTATCCAACTCCTGAGTGCTGAAGCATCAGTTGGCTTCTGTGTTGAATAAGCAGCTGCCCGGGTCTCCCCAGCTTGCATCATGAGAGGCAGCTGTGCTCCTGGGTTTCTTCATCCGGCCCCACTGCTGGCATGCCAGCATAGTGTGTCCTGATGTCCCCACAGCCTCATTGCTCCTTACTGGCTCTTGGACTTCTGTCTGCCCTGTCCCTTCTTTACTGCTGGAGAGTGCCCGGCCTCTGCACCTGCACTTCTCTGTACCAGGAGTGAGTGCCCTGTCTCCTTTCTTTGATAAGCAAATTTATACAAATGTAATTTGCATACAGAATAGACTCAAATAAATACTAGACCTAAATGTAGGAGCTAAAAGTATAAAACACTTAGAGAAAAAAGCCCATAGGACTAAATCTTCCTGATCTTGGGTTCAGTAAGGATTTCTTGAATGTGATACAAAAAGTTCAAGTGATAAAAAGAAAGCATTGATAATTTGTACTTTGTCAAAATGTAAAACTGGTACTCTTTGAAATACTATGACAAGAATGAAAAACAATCCACAACAAGGTGAAAAGTATTTGCAAGGCATATAATTGACATAGAACTTATACTGGGGCTACATAAAGAATTTTTACATTTTAATGAGAAGAAGGAAAACAAATTTTTAAAAATTGGCAAAGATTCTGAACAAATCTCTCTCAATGGTGTTAAGGAATGGCCTATAATCCAAAAAAAAAACCAAACAAACACAAAAAACCAGCATCATCAGTCTTCAGGGAAATGCAAATTCAAATCACGATGACATGCTATTCTGTATCTACTAGGATGGCAATAATTTTTAAAAAGAAAATAGCAAATGTTTGCAAGAATGTGGAGAAACTGGTACATTGGTACCCTCCCACATTGCCAGGGTGACTGTACACTGATGTGGCCACTTTGGAAAACAGTTGTATAGTTTTCCATGTTAGTTACCATATGACCCACAGTTTTACCACAAGATGTGTACCCAAGAGAAATGAAAATATCTGTCCACAGAAGCCTTGTGCGTGAGTGATCATTGCAGCCCTCGTCATAATACACCAGAAGTGGGAATAACCCAAACATTCACTGATAAATGCCTAGACAAACTGACTTATTCATACTTGTAACACATATTTGCACTGAAAAGGAAGGAAACACTGATAAATGCTACACATAGATCCTCCTCAAAAACACCACAAAGAGTAAAAGAAACCTGGCACAAAATACTGCACATCACATGGCTCCATTTAAATAAGATGTCCAGAACAGGCACATCTATAGAGATGGTGGAGGAGTGCTTGCTCAGGACTCCAGACTGTGAACAGAGAGCCACTATGCATGGGCACATGATTTCTTTTGAGAATGACAGATCTGTAATTAGGCTGTGGTACACTTTGTGGATTTACTTAAAAATGTTTAATTGTGCCCCAAAACAAGCGCACTTTTGGTAGGTAAATTATATCTCACTTAAAATTATTAAAGTAGATTTTGTTATTTGGTTGAGTAATATTGAAATGACTTCCCTGGTGGCTCAGAGGATAATGCGTCTGCCTACAATGCAGGAGTCTTGGGTCAATCCCTGGGTCGGGAAGATCTCTTGGAGAAGGAAATGGCAACTCATCCCAGTATTCTTGCCTGGAAAATCCCATGGACAGAGAAGCCTGGTAGGACAGTCCATGGGGTTGCAAAGAGTGTGGAAATTGTTTTTAAAGAAATTCTTAATGAAAATATCAGACATATAAAGGTGATTTAATTTCTGTTATCAAGTAATTATCTTTGGGTACATACCTGCACACACACACACACACACACACACACACACACACACACATTCACACACTCCAGAACTGAAGGACAGAGAGTCTGTGCCTTAGAAGAGGAACAAGGGTGATTTTTTTTCCTTGTTCTCATAAATTTATGTTTTACTAGAGAAATAAAGAAATAGAAAAACAAAATGAAACCATTTTTATTATTCACAGTAGTTACCTTCTATAAAATTGCCACAAACACTAAATTAGTGAATACTGAATCATTGATCTTGAAGGAAATAGAGGATAGGGTCCTACAAACTTCTAGTCATAACACTTTGCTGTGTACTTGAAACTAATACAGCATTATTATCATCTATACCCCAATATAAAATAAAAATTTTAAAAATACAAGCACACATAAAGCAAGGTTATGTAGTCCTTGTTTTATGAGAATATTATGACCAAGGGTGAGTTTTGATTGCATATATTAGAGGTGTTCTAATTTTTTTTCTTTTTAGCTCATTTGCTAGCTTTACTATAAATCTGTAGATTAAAGATGTCTTAGAGACACCATCAAAGCTGATGAGATACGATTGCCTGTCATTATTGGCCTGCCTCCTACTTAGTGCATGCTCCCCACCTACTCTGTACAAACCATCAAGAAGATGCTGTTATCACCTAAATTTCTCCCAAACACATTTGCTTTTTTCTTTTCTTCGTGTGAGGAGCATTTTATTTAGAAATGTATTTAAAAGAACCAGAGAATATTTACCTTTTACTCCCTACATCAGTTCAGTTCAATTCAGTTGCTCAGTCATGTCCGACTCTTTGCGACCCCATGAATCGCAGCACGCCAGGCCTCCCTGTCCATCACCAACTCCCGGAGTTCACTCAGACTCACGTCCATCAAGTTAGTGATGCCATCCAGCCATCTCATCCTCGGTCGTCCCCTTCTCCTCCTGCCCTCAATCCCTCCCAGCATCAGAGTCTTTTCCAATGAGTCAACTCTTCGCATGAGGTGGCCAAAGTACTGGAGTTTCAGCTTTAGCATCATTCCTTCCAAAGAAATCCCAGGGTTGATCTCCTTCAGAATGGACTGGTTGGATCTCCTTGCAGTCCAATGGACTCTCAAGAGTCCTCTCTAACACCATATTTCACAAGCATCAATTCTCTGGCACTCAACCTTCTTCACAGTCCAACTCTCACATCCATACATGACATTGTGTAAGTTTAAGTTGTACAGTGTGATGGTTTGATATACATATATAAGGAAATGTTTACCACAATTTTGACAAAGTACAAGTTATCACCTCACATAGTTGCCATTCTCTTGTTGTGGTAGTGAGACTATTAAAACTCTCATAGCAATTTTCATTATATAATACAGTGATATTAACTATTATTTGTTATGATCACCATGCTGTACGTTAGATCCCTGGAACTTATTCATCTTATAACTGGAAGTTTTTACCCTTGGACCAGCATCTCCCCATTTGCTCCATCCCTCAGCCCCTGGCAACCATCAGTCTTCTGTCTGTTTCTGTGAGTTCAGAGATTTTATATTCCACATGTAACTGAGGGTGTATAGTATTTGTCTTCTTCCATCTTGAATTATTTCACTTAGCAAAGTGCTGTCAAGGTCCATGATGTTGTTGCAAATGGCAGGATTTTAGTCTTTTATGGCTGAGTAATATTACCAAGGGACTCTCAAGAGTCTTCTCCAACACCATAGTTCAAAAGCATCAGTTCTTTGGTCCATGTCTACATGGTACAAATGTCTGTATGGAAGAGTTGTATTTTGTACTCTATAGAGATAAATCTGTAACCTCAAGTTTTCCCAGGGATACTGTCCAGTGAAAAGATTTCTAAAATATATAATCACTCTCTTGCTCTCCTGCACTTCAATGGAATTTGTATAGAATACTATCCAAGGGTCACAAAACCTGAGCCCCAAGAGAAATGTGGTTAATGAGGGCCTCCCCTAGAAGGGAGGCATGAAGCACCTCAATGCAAAAATTTCAATTTTTAAAAGATAACAATCATTAAGTCCCAATTGTTCAACACTTGGGTCACATATAGTGCATTTGTACAAAATGCAAAAGTGTTCATTAAATAATGATTCTTTTATGTCATTGCTGCACAGCCCCAGTCCCTTGATCATATCCTTTACTTTGTTTAAGACTAAATGAAGGAGGACAGAAGGATGTGAGTCACATGCTAACAAAAATAACAAAACAGCCTTGGCCACAGATAATTTCCTGAAACCAGTAGGAGAAGGAATAAGTTATGTGAAAGAAAAACATTAACAAGCCATTTTGTGAAACACTAAATTTCCCAAGTATAATTGAAAAGAGAAAAATCTTTCCAAACTAAATATCTATTCCTGAGCCTGAGGCAATAAATAAATAAATAAAAGGTGGGGAAAACTCAGTCTTAATATATTTTTTAAAATTGTTTGCTTTCCAGACTTACAATATGATTATTTAATAAAAACAAAAAGGAACATTTAGGTAAAAAATTTAAATACACAATAATATAATCTCTATGCAAGAGATGTAATAAATTATTATATATACTGGGATTCATTAAGTTTTAACTTAGAAAATATCTCTCTGGATACAGAGTTTAATAATTGGGAA
>SJYC01112432.1:0-12585 GCA_006408675.1 Madoqua kirkii | reverse complement strand
TTCCAGATGTTCAAGCTGGTTTTAGAAAAGGCAAAGGAACCAGAGATCAAATTGCCAACATCCACTGGATCACTGAAAAAGCAAAAAAGTTCAGGAAAAACATCTATTTCTGCTTTATTGGCTATGCCAAAGCCTTTGACTATATAGATTACAATAAATAAACTGTGCGAAATTCTGAAAGAGATGGGAATACCAGACCACCTGACCTATCTCTTGAGAAACCTGTATGCAAGTCAGGAAGCCACAGTTCGAACTGGATATGAAACAACAGACTGGGTCCAAATAGGAAAAGGAGTGAGTCAAGGCTGTATATTGTCACTCTGCTTATTTAATTTATATGCAGAGTACATCATGAGAAACACTGGGCTGGAGGAAGCACAAGCTGGAATCAAGATTGCTGGGAGAAATATCAATAACCTCAGATATGCAAATGACACCACTCTTATGGCAGAAAGTGAAGAAGAACTAAAAAGCCTCTTGATGAAAGTGAAAGAGAAGAGTGAAAAAGTTGGCTTAAAGCTCAACATTCAGAAAACGAAGATCATGGCATCTGGTCCCATCACTTCATGGCAAACAGATGTGGAACCAGTGGAAACAGTGTCAGACTTTATTTTGAGGGGTTCCAAAATCACTGCAGATAGTGACTGCAGCCATGAAATTAAAAGACGCTTACTCCTTGGAAGGAAAGCTATGACCAACCTAGACAGCATATTCAAAAGCAGAGACATTACTTTGCCAATAAAGGTCCATCTAGTTAAGACTATGGTTTTTCCAGTGGTCATGTATGGATGTGACGGTTGGACTATAAAGAAAGGTGAGCGCTGAAGAATTGATGCTTTTGAACTGTGGTGTTGGAGAAAACTCTTGAGAGTCCCTTGGACTGCGAGGAGATCCAACCAGTCCATCCTAAAGGAAATCAGTCCTGAATATTCATTGGAAGGACTGATATTGAAGCTGAAATTCTAATACTTTGGCCACTTGATATGAAGAACTGACTCATTTGAAAAGACCCTGACGCTGAGAAAGACTGAGGGCAGGAGGAGAAGGGGATGACAGAGGATGAGATGGTTGGATGGAATCATCAACTCAATGGACATGAGTCTGAGCAAGCTCCAGGAGTTGGTGACGGACAGGGAGACCTGGTGTGCTTCAGTCCATGGGATCGCAGAGTTAGACAAGACTGAACTGAACTGATCCTTTCAAATTTTCATGAGGATGACAATTAACTTCCTTTAAAGTTATCTTTTCTCTAAATTATCTGTTTCCTCTGAAGCAATATTTTTCTTTGTCTTTTTAATGTTCCTGGGTTGATTTATATTTTTTATGACCTTTGACTGGCTTTTGACAGACAAGAATAATAGATTGGACTGATTTTCTAAGATAATGACTATGAGTGTCCTAGGCTGCTGTTTAACTATTTTAATTTTAAAGCTAGGTCTCACACAAAGATGATGCTCAACTCAAAGTTCAGAGCATAAGTACAGCTTGGTCTACCGGCAGGCTTCATATTAAGGTGAGCAGTGGAAAGGCATCGCCTCCCACTCCAGTATTCTTGCCTGGGGAATCTCACAGACAGGGGATCCTGGCAGGCTACAGTCTATAGGGTCACACAGACTTGGACATGACTGAATCGACTTAGCATGCAAAGGTAAATTAGGTGTTTACACTGGGGTAAAGACAGCTTTCAAATGCCAGGAGAAGAAGGACTTTATACTGGAAGACCTGATTTTATTCATTTCATTTCTTTTAAAAAGTGGTTTTAGGGCTATCTTGTTATTACCGTTTTGTTCCTCTTTGTTTTTACCTGAAAGTTCTATATTAGGCTGCTTAAAAATGCCTGCATTCCACCTGTCCTGAAAAGTCGATGGGCAGGAAGGAGGGGGTGCTGCAATCCTACTCTGCATTCATTCAATAGTCAATCTTTCAATTAATCTTCCAGTGTGGATTCCCTTCCCCATGCTTCCACTGCTCGTCTTCTCTGAGCTGAGATCATCTCTGGAGTTCTGCTATACAGCTCAAGCACCTCTTTATCACTGCATTCCCTCCTGTGGTTCTAGACTGCTATGATTTGTTTTTAACCTGTTAACAGTTCTATCTTCCTCGCATCTTCTAGAAATTTTTTGGTGTCTTATTCAAGACTATTCTCCTCCCATTATCTCCCTTTCATGAGTTGATTCCTTTATATTGCGATATCAAGAGGGAAGGGACAGAAACGCATGTGCTAAGTCTACTAATGCTATAAGGAGGGGGTGCTGCAATCCTACTCTGCATTCATTCAATAGTCAATCTTTCAATTAATCTTCCAGTGTGGATTCCCTTCCCCATGCTTCCACTGCTCGTCTTCTCTGAGCTGAGATCATCTCTGGAGTTCTGCTATACAGCTCAAGCACCTCTTTATCACTGCATTCCCTCCTGTGGTTCTAGACTGCTATGATTTGTTTTTAACCTGTTAACAGTTCTATCTTCCTCGCATCTTCTAGAAATTTTTTGGTGTCTTATTCAAGACTATTCTCCTCCCATTATCTCCCTTTCATGAGTTGATTCCTTTATATTGCGATATCAAGAGGGAAGGGACAGAAACGCATGTGCTAAGTCTACTAATGCTAACATCTGAAACCAGAAATACTGTTCAGTAAGACATACTGCATAGCACAGGAAAACATATCTTGTAATAATCTGTAATGGAATAAAATCTGAAAGAGTAGATACATGTATAACTGAATCGTTTTGCTCTATAGCTGAAACTATTAATAATACTACACTGTAAATCAAGTATAGTTCAATTTAAAAAAAAGGAAATGCTGTTTAATGTTAAGAAAAAAAAATGAATCTTCCATAGGCTGGCTAAAATCTATCAAAAATCATTATTAAATTCAGAATTTAATATTTCTTCTTTATTTCATTTTTTGTAAATATATATTCACTTATGTATTCTTTATACCTTTATTTACTGTATGACTTCTATTTTCACTTTTGATATTAACACAGTGAAATAACTTTACAGCCACCTTAAGTCCTTTGAAAAAGGAATGTTAATAAATCAGCAAACATTTTTGAATAACATTTGATGCAACAAACTATGTAGAAGTTTTGTTCTTAGATTTATTTTTTTGTTCCTGGAGGGAAAATATTGCTTAAACATCTTTTAACTGCACGTTTAAAAATGCTAAGGATGAAGTAAAATAAACAATCAATGAGATTAATAAAGTGTCACCACAGATATAGTTGCCAACTCATGGGTGTTTGGTGCCCAGTACCAAAATAGCCAAATCATACAAATCCATCCTGAGCCAGAAGAGCAACAGCACATGACAAAGCAAAGAAACTGCCCCAGATCTATGAGAAAATACTTGCGAACATCAGTCTGCAGCCTGAGTGTCACGTGATATAGCTGGGAGCGTACTCGGGGCTTGGCTAATTATAAAACTCCACTGGGCTTTCATAAACACACTTCATACTCAAAGCCCCTGGAGTAAACTCTAAATGACAGGAGCATCCTGACCTGAAGGTAAACTATCCATATTGCTTGGAAGTGGAAGATTACCGCAGGAGCCATTTTAACTTGCTCACTGCTAAAAAAAGTTATTGTCCTTAAAATAATTATACTTGCAGTTTTTTGAGTGATCTTATAGTTTAGTATAACTATACTCTCGATACAAACACAGAAATATTGAAATTGGTTTCCCATATAATGTCAATGCATATACACACAAAACCCTGCAGAGTTATGGTTTAAGTCCACTGTCTATCTTAGGAACCCTCCACCCACAACAATTTAATGTGACTCATTTACTTTGGACAGTGACGCATTTGTATTCACTGATCAGGCTACACTAGGGAAAAGGTCCTCTTCAGAGTGACTAATAAAAGACCATAGCCTTCTTTCTACCCCAGTATATTACATGTCTCCCAAATGTTTTTCTCTATCCCAGCAAGAAAAAAAGAGAGAAGTGGAATCTTTTTTTTTAAACTAATTGATATTGGAGTATATTGATATATGTTTTGTTCTTTTCTGCTGCACAGTGAAGTGAATCAGACATATACATATATCTACTCTTTTTTAGATTTCCTTCCTGTCTAGGTCACTTCAGAGCACTAAGTAGAAAGATTCTTGCTGTTACACGTTAAGTTCTCATTAGTTATCTATTTTATAGACAGTAGCATTTATACGTCAACCTCAATCTCATCCACCCTTCCTTCTACTCTGGTAGACATGTTTGTTCTCTGCATCTGTGACTCTATTTGCAAATAAGTTCATCTGTACCATTTTTCTTATTTCACATAAAAATTTCATTACACAGTATTTGCCTTTCTGACTTCACTCTGTATGACAGTTTCTAGGTCCATCCATGTTGCTGCAAATGGCAGTATTTCATTCCATCTATAGCAGAGAAATATTCCACGGAATGTATGTACCACATCTCTATCCATTCCCCTGCTGATGGACATTTAGGTTGCTTGCATGTCCTAACTGTTTCTACCTTTGAGTTACCATAAATAATGTTGCTTTAAACATTCATAGTCATGCCTTTTTGTGTAAACATAGGTTCTCATTAGTATATGCCCAGGACTGGAATTACTGAGCCATACGACAATCTTATGTTTAACTTTTTGAGAAACCTCTTCAATGCAATGCATGCCTTAAAAAATTTTACTATATCAACTGAATGGGGTTGTTTTCCTTTTGTTAATATTATCAAAGAGAAAAAAATTCCAAGCATAATTAAGTGTCATTAAGGCAGAATTTTGCAAAGGACGCTCTTTATTTTTCTGCAATCTAGACACCAGTGTCATGACCATGCTATGCAAATAAGGTCCATTCTCTTCAAATATGTATAAGTAATAATACCAGACAGAGTTCTTTGCCCAGGCCTTTATACGGACAAAAATTGTATCAGTAAAAGGCCTAAATCCTTAGTTAGAATGAGAATTTGAATATATTGTTAATATCTTAAATATGTAAGATTATGTATTACTATTTGCATATGCCTATTCATCACAAAGTATAAAAAATATATAACGGAGTCTTAAGGCCAATTTATCAGTTCTTCCTCTCATGGAGCAGGTAATATAACACTTAGTCTAGAAAAACTACAAGATTAGTCTCTGTTCTGTCTACAATTTTTTTCTCTAGATTCTACTAGTAATTCTCAGTATTTCATGTCTTTCTGCCCTGAGCTATCTTTCATTAACACATAACTTTTTTTTTTCAGAGGCCTTACTCTCAGGGTCTATGTTTTCATTTGCTTGGACTTCACTTTAATTACCATAGGTTTCTTTTCCCAAGGAGAAGGAAAACTCTTTTCCCAAGGAGGCCTACAAAATTCTTGTTAACATAAGAAAATATGTTCATATTCTATTAACATAGCTCTGAAGCTGTGTAAATTCCTCTTTACTGGGCATTTGTCTTTCAGTGGGACTCAGTCTTGGCCATCCCATGATGAAATGCTGTAGCATTCGGGTAAGAAAAATGGCATACAGAATATGATCCCAGCCAAAAACATCCCTCCACTGTATCAAGATACAGGTGACAAAGGCCTCTTGGGTAACATCACTGAATACCCTCCCAGGCTGCTAGATCATTTTGCACTAGCTTTCCCCTGGGTCGGAAAGATCCCCTGGAAAAAGGAATGGCAACCCACTCCAGTGTTACTGCTTGGAGAATTGCAAGGATAGAGGAGCCTGGGGGGCTACTGTACTTGGGGTTGTAAAGAGTTGGACACAACTGAGTGACTAAGGCTTTCACTTTTCACTTTCCCTTCCCTGGAAGTAGAGGGGGAATCCTGTCTTTTTGAGATGAACAAAATTTACAGGTGGTTTTTAAAGTCAGTGCAGAAGGAAAAGCCCATTTAAATGCTTGTAGAATTATATGTTGCCACAAGCATATTTTTTAAAATGTTTTCTCCCCATCCCTTCTCTTTTTACAGTCAGTGCCTGTATCATTCTTTTCCTTTCATAAGGCAATAATATTCTCAGCTTGAGGACAATATCTCTAAGGGTAAAGGAGAGAATTGTGCCTCCCACCCTGAAAGAGAGGAGTTTGTGGGGGAAGAGAGTATGTGGGAATTTCCCCTCCCTGCTCTAAACTGAAGACTGTTGCTAAGCATACTTTCATTGTTTAGGATAAATCGCAGCAGTAAAATAGAAAGGATGTTTGCAGAACTGTGAATTGAAATGTTGTTGGTGACATGCCTCCGATGCTGTTAATATCATAAGATATATGGACTTTACAAAATATCATGTTTTACTTTACTTTTCTGTGGGTTTTTTTGCCCCATCATCAAATCAAGGATACAGGAGTCATTTACTGTAGTGACATCTACAGGCAGTTTCAGAGAAAAACATACTCAAGTCTCTGAAACTCCCATTGCCCCAGTCAGGAAGCCCTGTGCACATTCAGACTGATGGTTAGTGCTTTGGTGTAGTATCATATCGATCATATGAAGTATCATACCTTACCCCAGACTCAACTTGGTCTTAAAACAACCATTTGTCTCCAAAACTCATCTTTATCAAATTCGTCATCTTAATTTTCTGCTCTCCTATTCCATCCAAATTTGTCCAGGGAAAACTTACTATCACTATTGGGATTCATGTTGTACTAAAACAATTTAAATGTCTCCAACTTGTTTGTCTATGCCTTGTTTCACTCACATACATCGTTTTCCACATATATTATGCATTTTATGGCATTAAGACTGCTGAAGTCTGATACACATACTCATGTACAACACATACTCATGTAGCTGCCTTCATGAGCTACAGACTTGTGATCCTGTCCCAAGATATACAAGTGACAGGGTGACCAACTTCTAAAAAAATGGCCTAAATTAGCAGAGCTGGAAGAGTATAGAAGTCCACAAAGTTGAGTAACCTCAAAGGAGATTTACCCAAGACTGTCTTTCATTTGCCCCATCTGAATGACCTCATTTCAGACAAAGCTATAGAGTGGTGGGTACCCCTAGATCAGCCAAAGTGAGCAAGATGAAATGGTTCAACCAAAGAGAACATCTCCACAGCAAGAGACCGTGTAGTGTCCGAGGTGGGGATGGGGGGCAGGATGCCCATGAGATTAACAGAAAACTCACAGCTGCCCTATTTTTAACAGAAGAGTCAGCATTAGAAGTCTGCCATGCCAGAGAGCACTTGCCAGCCAAGTAAGATCTCCAGACAGACCTGCTAAGTAAATAAGACTTTTCTTCCTCTTTATACCTTACTCCTCTATTCCACGCAACCTTGAGATGAAGGATGTCATGTCAGGAAGGTATCAACTAAGGAACACAGAAGACTCACCGCATCCTTCCCCAACCTTCTGGATCAGGCCCAAGAGAAAGGGAAGGGCTTTAAAGTGGATATGGAAGTACTTTTAATACTTTTAAAAAGAAACTGAAAGTGACCAGAAAATGTCTCCTACCTGTGAGAAAGGAATGAATATCTGACAAAGAAGTGGTTTTCTAATGGTAGGAGAAAAACAAAGCTATTTCTAATTTTGTACTATGCAGTCCAACTCATGTAGTTGGCTCAGGGAAGATTTTACTTTCTACCATATTTTTCTTAACAGCTAATCAGTTAGTTTTAGGGAGGGCTTGAGTGAAGAAGTGGGATATTTGGGACTTCATTGGTATTTATGTGGTTAAGGCTCCATGCTCCCAATACAGGGGGTGCAAGTTCCATCCCTGATCAGGGAACTAAGATCCCACACGCTGCACGGCATAGTCCCCCAAATTTCCTTTTTAAAAAGATGGATATTTTTGTCCATGTTCAAAGTTCAGGAAAATATTCCAAAGGTTAGTTATTCTAAAGCATATTTATTTTTGCATATTTATATTTTTTAATTTATATAACCTTCATTTAAATTTATCTTCCTCATAATACTACTTTATATAGAATCTCGCCTCTGTTCTAGGAGAATGAGAGCAAGCTCTTCTTATAGACTTTTATTTAGCCATACTTAAATGAGACTTTTGATCTCCCAAACTTTCCCATTCACCAAAGTGAAGCTTTCATTACCTGTTCTCAATAAAGTTTAGTATCAGCATATGAAACTCTCTGTCTTCTGTGAAAACAAATTTATCTTTGTGGAAGGCTCTTCTGAGTCCCCTACTCTTTATCCCCAGAAGGAAGTTCCCATGGCCAGAACATACTGTGTGTCTCCACGTGGCTTTCCTAGGAGACTGTCTTGCAGACTGACTTACATGATGAGACATGAGAATTTTGAAACTTCACAAATATTTATCAAAAAGATTTACAGATACTTGGTTTTTATAACTGCCTGTTGACACAACTACCACATCAGACTGCCTAAAAAATAAAATAGATGACTCATCAGACAGGAGTATAAATGATGAAATGCAAAAGACCCACTAGTAATTGTATAACCCCTGGTGAACCACGGGACAAGGAAGGTGAGGGTCCAAGTAAAGGCCTCTGGAATGGTTTCTTCACTCCATGCAGGATGAATTATGCTGTTCAAGAGTAATGAACAAGGAACAGGGGAGGAAGTGCTTTCAAGAACCAACTTACTGATAGCAAAGAGCAGGAAGTAGTGATGTGCCTTGCACAAATATCCCCTTCCTTGTCCCTTGCTACATGTCCAGTCCAGTCACACTGTTGAGTCATCCAGCAGCTGTCACTCTCATCTCCAGCCATCTCCCACTTTCCCAGTTTCTCCCACTAGAACGCAGGCAACTCTCGAGATTCAAGGACACAGTAAGTAGGGTGAAGAAGGGTTTTCATATGACCATTTCCCTCTATTTCCCTGAGCAAATCACTGCCCTGTCCATCACCACCCTGCAGGAGGAAAGCAGGAACCAGTCTAGCACCCACTGGAGATGGCCCAGTGTGATTTAAAGCACAGTTCTGACTGGCCCAAGAGGTGAAAAACAATATGCATTAAGCAGATCTGGTCACCCTTGAGCATTTCCTCCTCCCATCTTTCTACTTTGTCCTCTCCATCCTTACGCCAAGTCTTCTTTAAAATGTCTCCCAGGGGAAAATAATAAGAGCCACCCCACCAGCTAAGCTCAGCAAGAGAGTCTCCTCCCACATTGCTATCTAGGGTTGTTAAAGTGCTATGGGAAATAGTAATTTAATGGGAAGAGTGACATCGAGCATCTTAGGAGCACCATCATTAACGGAAAAACTGTGTATCATCTTTACTAAACCAGAATTAATAAACCCCAAACAAGATTTGAAAGTCAACATATGAAATATCTTCAAAGAGACAGAGAGGATACTGAAAACAAGAAACAGGTGTTTGGGGATGAAGGGGTTGGGGGGAAGTCACATAAAAAGTAGATATGCTACTATGGACAAAGATTTGAAAAAATAAGGTAATAAATCAATTTAATTATCATAGATAGATACGGTTAGTAATTTAATGGGAAGAGTGACATCGAGCATCTTAGGAGCACCATCATTAACGGAAAAACTGTGTATCATCTTTACTAAACCAGAATTAATAAACCCCAAACAAGATTTGAAAGTCAACATATGAAATATCTTCAAAGAGACAGAGAGGATACTGAAAACAAGAAACAGGTGTTTGGGGATGAAGGGGTTGGGGGGAAGTCACATAAAAAGTAGATATGCTACTATGGACAAAGATTTGAAAAAATAAGGTAATAAATCAATTTAATTATCATAGATAGATACGGCTGCAGAATTAGAAGACTCAGTGGAGGAACTTGCCCAGTCAAAAGTGGTACACTATGTTTTCCAAAGTATGGCTTAACTCACTAGATAACCTTGGGTCCGTTAAAACCTAATATAACTCCTTTTCAAGAAAATCATCTCTTCTCCCTATGTACATCATAGTCAAACTGCCTTCACCTCCATTCACTTTACTAAACTGTAAACATAACATGCCAGGACCCAGTATCTGCATTCAGACAGAAAATTACTTCAGAGTTTTACTTTAGATCTTGAGTTGGTGGTAGATGTCTGGCTACAGTGATATAAATAAAGTATCAATCATGGTGACTGTATCCAACCCAGGATGGTTTGGCCCCTGACATTTTCACTTCCAGAAATTGACATTGCCTGTGACCAACACATTCTATCCTGCCCCACACCACCACCCCCCAAAAGATACAAATTCATTAATAAATGGATAAAAAATTAAATCCCTTTTTACCAGGTACCCTGTTATGTAGGTGGTGTTGGAGAAGACTCTCAAGAGTCCCTTGGATTGCAAGGAGATCCAACCAGTCCATTCTGAAGATGGAATTTCTTTGGAAGGAATGATGCTAAAGCTGAAACTCCAGTACTTTGGCCACCTCATGTGAAGAGTTGACTCATTGGAAAAGACCTGACGCTGAGAGGGATTGGGGGCAGGAGGAGAAGGGGACGACAGAGGATGAGATGACTGGATGGCATCGAGTCCACCGACTTGATGGACGCAAATCTGAGTGAACTCCGGAAGTTGGTGATGGACAGGGAGGCCTGGCGTGCTGCAGTTCATGGGGCTGCAAAGAGTCGGACACAACTGAGTGACTGAACTGAACTGTTATGTAGAGTTAGACTCAGTCTGTACAAGGAAACATCTGCACTGGTGTTCAAGGATCATCTGCTTAAGAAATGAAATAAAACAGACTGCTTTAAGAATTTGAAATATTTGCTCCTTTTTATACCAAACCAATGAACAAATCTGAGTGCATATTCAAATTTACTTATTCTTTTGATCTGGAGGAAAACACTTTGGACTGGGTCTACATCCAAGTTTTAAATACAGCCTCATATTAGTCTGAGACACCAAAACAGGCAAGGTCCCCAAACCCTGCCACCTACTACTACAAATATTGTGAAAAGTTGTTGTTATTGTTCAGTTGCAAGTCTTGTCAGACTCTTTGTGACTGCAGCATGCCAGGCTTCCCTGTTCTTCACTATCTTCCAGACTTTGCTCAGACTCACGTCCATCGAGCCGGTGATGCCATCCAACCATCTCATTCTCTGTTGCCTGCTTCCCCTCCTGCCCTCAGTCTTTGCCAACATCAAGGTCTTTTCCAATGAGTTGGCTCTTCGCATCAAGTGGCCAAAGTGTTACAGCTTCAACATCAGTCCTTCCAATGAATATTCAAAGTTGATTTCCTTTAAGATTGACTGGTGTGATCTCCTTGCTTTCCAAAGGACTCTCAAGAGTCTTCTCCAGCACCACAATTCAGAAGCATTAATTCTTTGTTGCCCAGAGTAAAGAGTAACCTTTTGAATTAAAAAATATTTATCCTGAGACCACAGAGTTTGAAGTTATGCCCCTAAAGTGTGGCATCATATAAGATATAAAACATGATTTCCCAGATCACAAATGGGACATTCATTCAACTTACACTGTAAAAGTTATTAAATACCCACAATGGGCCAGGTATTTCTTTTCATATAGCAGAGAAATTTTGCATATTCATGAAAATGACTTACATTATTTACAAGAAAGATTTTAGATGAAGAGACTCACTTATGTTAGCTATTTCAAAATCACTATTACAATATATGACAGCACAGGCTTTGAATGTACTAATTTTACTAGTCCCTAATTCATAGTTAATGATAGCACTTCAAACATAGAGATGTTTTCTCTAGAGGAAACCCAGAAATATATTGGGAAAGTACTGAAATACATGTCTCATGGCAGCAATTAATAGGAAATGTAATCTGACTAGGATTTAATACTGTTCTCCTACTTCTTTATACCATAAAATGTAATTTACAATTCATGTATGAAATGCTGCCTTTTCTATATATGGGCAAGTGGGTAGAAGAAACCACTTGGCCATATGATTCTGTGACAATAAGGCCTACAAAATATGTATATACTATATTTAAACTATTTATGCAATCTTGGAAAGAGAAGAAAAGGGGAAGAAAAATAAGGATTGAATTAACTTGTGGGTTGAGTAACATCCAAGGGCTAATACATCTCCTTGCAGAAAAAGATGATTTTCTAATGACATCATTCATTACAACATGCAGGATATAAAGAGAGGACACTGCAGGGTCACTAACCATGCCCTATAAAATAGACAGACAAGTGTCTGCTTCATTAACTCATCATCAAGTTTTGGCCTTTAGTTAAAAGAGAGTCAAAATTGGGTATGTACGGCATTTGCTATTATACTCTTGACCTCAAACACCCTCGGTTGGCTTAAAATCTCTGATTTCTTCTTTCTGGTAAATAAAAACATTAAGTAAGAAGCAAAAAAAGTGAACAAAGTTTATAAAAGGGAAAAATGAGCTGTTTGAGACACTGTTTACATATTAATAACACAAAAATGACAGAAGAAGAACAAACAAAGTTCATAACCAGTAGGGGTTATATCTTTATGCAGTCACCACTTCAGTGAATTAGAAGCCAAACATGCGGAGAAGAAACAAAGGCACACGTGAAGCAACATACTTGCAGTCAGACCTCAAATAATCTATTAAATCAAGGATTATGACTTCAAAGTAAAAAATCACAGTGCATGCAAAGAAATAGGGCAGCATGACAGAGAGTGATCAGAAAATACATAGTAAATTCAGATTTGCAACAGTTTTAGATACCAGAATTAACTGAAAACAAATATCAAGTGTGTTTTTATATGTCTATTTAAT